>JAUMHG010000069.1:1985041-2001804 GCA_032359395.1 Enteromius anoplus | reverse complement strand
AAGCTCAAAGGCAAATCGGTCTCTCTGGCGAGTTCCCATATGTAACGTCGAAGTGATTCGACTGAAAGGGTAACTGTAGTATCAGTGTAACCACAAAAACACTTCTCCAGAGCACTGTGTAAAAAGAAAGACTGTGCCTGTCATAAAGTGTTTAATTTATGTGTTTGTGTGACCGAGAGTGTGTTATGGTTTGTTCCTGGTGTGAACATTTGTCTTCTGTAAGAATGAAAGATGTGTGTGATGATTCACATGTCAGAAGAGCTATTTTTCCTCCGCTTCATGTTGTGCATCATTCACTGTCAGCACCACCCTGCATACCTACCCTCTCTCTCTCTCTCTCTGTCAGTCACACACACACAAGTAAACCTCAAGAACAGTGAGGCTCTGTCTCGTACATGATGTAACAAGAGAATAAAGACAATCAGTGACACACAGTTTGACAGCAGGAAGAGAGCAACATAATGACACCAGAGAAGTGAGTACATTCATGACAGAAAGACATATTTGAAAAAGATTCTAATGAAAAAACTTTAACATAATGCATTGGAAACCATCTTAAACAGTCATTTTATGTTCAAATGAGAACGTGTGACTCTGCAGGGCTCTCATTTTTAAGGTTTGTGTGGTTTAGATGTATCTATAGAAGGATTGTAATCAGTAATTGTGGCTGATATTAATCATTTCATGAAGGCACATTGCCACAGGAAGCAGTCCCATTTGCGTGCCAAGTGTTTTTATGACTTGCTACTGATATATTCAATCATATATATTTTATTTACTGAACGTAGTCAAATTATACAGTACAAGATTTACACTGATTAGTGTGCAATGCAATTTAAGAAAAATGAAAACACGTATAAAATCTATAATTAAAAAATACTATAATTAGGTTATATTGAATAAAACTATATTGTTTACAAATTTTGCTGTTATTAAAAATCCATGCAGTTTTTGAAAAGTGTCTTTGTCCCTGCACTGTGTTGTGACCTTTTCTCCCAGAGTACAAAAATAATGCTTTGCGCTTCCTCACATCATATTTCTTCAGAGGTACAGTCTTTGTCTGCTGTTTCTTTTCACGATTACCCCCGACAAGCATAAGAGTAACTCTGTTATAAAAAAACAAACTTTAAGAGATCTTTTGCATAAAAGTCCTAAAAAACCTAAATGCAAAACACAAATTACTGAGTGTAAATGTAGTTTAATGATATTTGCCAATTAACTTTTTAAAGTCTATGGTCATGCATGAAATGAAGCTTGATGTTTTGGAAATCAAAAATTGATTAACGTTTATTTTGGTAACGTTTATTCTTACTTTTTCCTCACAATTCTGAGTTCATATCTTACAATTCAGACTTTTTTTTCCAATTTTGAATTTTTATCTAAAAATTCAGATTACTTTCATGCAATTTTTACTTTTATAATTCACATTTCAGATTTTTTCCTACATTCTTTTCTACCAATTATGAGGGTATTATATCTCACAGTTGTGAGCTTCTTTCTCAGTTTTTTAGTTTTGACTTAAACCTATCTCAGGATTTTTCTCACAAGTCTGAATTTCTTCTGAGACGAAAGCCTTAATGTAAGTCTGTAACTTGTAGTTCTGAGAAATCAATATTCTTAAGAAAAAAAAACGTAATTATGAAATGTAACATTTATTTTTATTTATTGCTTGGTGAAATGACAGACAGTGGTAAAGTATTTTTACTCTTCTTTCAAAGTAAATTATTCAAATGTATGCACTCAATAATAAAAAAAAAACGTTTACAACATTCAAAAGCATAATATTGTACTTTTTACTGCACTACATTTCACAGTAAATATAATTTAATACTTAATTACTCAAAATCTAATACTTTTTAATACCTTTGCTCTTGGGAACAAGAAAGTACAACATTTTTCTTGTTCTTATGTATTAAAGGTTAATATATATATATAGAGAGAGAGAGAGAGAGAGAGAGAGCAGTAAAAAGCATAACGTTATGCTTTGGAATATAGTGAGGTAAAGTTTTCTCAAAGAAAAACAACTTAATAAAGTACAGATAATTCTTAAATTTATTTCACCAAAGTAAAATACCACTTATTGGGTAACAAGCTTCTAAGTTTCGTGAATATTAATAAATATATTTAGAAGTGACAGACTAAAAAGTCAATAGGCTGTACTTACCTAAATGTACTAGTTCTTCTAATGAAGAGAGATCAGTTTATTCGAGAACAAGTGTCTCAACTCACTTCCAGGTAAAAGGATTGTGGGATTTTTATGACCAATTGTAGCAGCCTTTCAATCACACTCCATAGGGCATTCCCATTTCTGTCAGTCTTTGTCTCTGATAATTATGAGTTTTAAAAGTCATTGGTTGAGTGTGATATCTGCCAGAAACCCATGATGACTGGTTGTGAAACCGTTTCGGCTCTGCGTTGCCATGGTAACAACACTGGTTGCCAGGGTGATGATTTCATTATCGGCATAGGGAAGCAGTATGGTGAATCGGTGAACGGTTTAGCACTCAGGATTTCATGGTATTAAGTTATATGTCAGTGCAGACACTTCTCAGGGTGACAGGAGTGACTAGTTGTCGCAGCTTGATTGTGTTTTGATTGTCAGTGCAATTATTTGCTCTTGTCAGTCTGTGTGCGCGTGAGGACTGCATTCTGTGCACTCTGCAGACGTGTGAGATGTGGTGCAATGTTTGTTGGCAAGTGATATATTTCATTGAGGCGACCCCTGCCACGCACAAGTCCCATTCTCTCATGCTGAAACACTGCACTTATCTAACATAGCACTGTAAACTGCGCAGAAACAAAACAGAGCCGAACAGCAAAAGCAGACAGAGTCAAGGGCATTCGACTTACACCCACACGTGTGACTCACAACTGTGCCGGTGCATATCAGAAAAGATTGATCGGTAAAGGTCTGCTCTCATTCAGAAATACAGTTTGGAACAGACATGGTTGTGTAAGGCTAAAAAAAAAATTATTTAAAAACCCACTGGCCAAGAGGTGTAAATGCAACAAAACTTCAGCCCAGAAGTTCATAAACATCTTTCACAAACCAACTGCAAATGCTTTCTTGACAGTGTAAGCTACAAATAATCAAATAATATGAATACCATCAATGATGAAATGCCACGCCTCCTCCAAAACACATGAACTTTCAGACTAGAGCCTAACCAGCGCCGCAATCAGATTACCTTCTCATTCACTAGTGAGAAAACATTACAGTGAAAAAGAGAACAATATACAATAACACAGCAACTTTCATTCTCGCTCTGCAATGCAGTGCCATGTAATGCACTTATGTTGTATCACGTCTATTACGAAGGTATTCAAATCATGGCCCATTAGGCATTTTACTGACATGTAAATGTAAATACAAATACGTTTAGACCACTTATCATCGCTAAGGATGTGAAGAGCTTCAACCAGCAAGACCAAAAATGTTACTGAACCAAATCACTTAACCTGCCTTTAAGTGACAGAAACCACACATATGTACCCTAAAAGTAAAAAGTCAGCTTAACGTATTTGACCTAATCAGCCTCATTTACGTCTGGGTGAAAGCGCTGTAAACATACGCTTAAGCAGTAATATTCTCCTAAATGACGGAAGACGCAAGTCATAAGAGAAGAATGGTTGAGTATATGTTTTTTTTTTTTTTTCTTTGCACAAAAAATAAGTATTCTTGTAGCGTTGCAAAACTGAAGTTGATCCACTGATGTCACATGGACTTTTTTACCATGTTTCTGGATCTGGGATCACTTCAGTTGTATTGCTGTCTGTGGAGGGTCAGATGGCTCTCTGACATCATCAGAAATATCTTAATTTGTGTTCTGAAGATGAACGAAGATCTTACTATAAGTCTGGAACGACACGAGGGTGATTAATTAATGAAAATATTTTCTATTTTTGGGTGAACTAACCCTTTAAGCACTCCCCTTTTGTCATATAAAATTAAGTTCTGCTGACATACAACTTCTCAACAAACTGCGCAAATGGATTCAGTTATGTGCTGAAGTCTACTTCGAGATTTGTTCGAGTCCCTGTGAAAGCAATAGCTGCAGTCTTCTGATTCATCATCAGTGTTGTAATCTACTGTACAGCTTGTTCACAGCAGAACAGATGGGTGTTTTGTTGTTTGCCCACTGTGTTTTAAGTGTGATGAGTTTGCGTATGTGTTCTCTTGATATGCTTTTCCAGAATTTCCTTCTTTATTTGTGTGTGTATGTTCAGCAGACCCTTTAAAGAAGATGAGGACCTCTTGGTCATCAAAAATAGCACCAACCTGCACAGCGCCAAGGGTCACTGCCATAGCAACAGCCACTCCATGAGAAATAAAGTGTCATCTAAAGGAAAACCCTTTGACATGATTTATGTAGGTCAGTATTTATATCAATCTCTTTGTCAATGGCTTTCGGACTTTTCTACACCTGCTTAAACATTTGAAGAAGTTTGGTCAGCTGCCAATAGCGACTATAAATGGAAATGGAATATACTGAGTATATAGTAAAGTAAGAAATCACAAAGAGATCTTAGTTCTTTGCATATGTTGTATGTTTTTAATCAATTGTATGTAGTTGGAGGCTGGAGTACAGATGACCCATCATGTCCAGTTGAGCAGTTCTGCCCACAGTATAATGAGTGGAAAATGACTGCTCCTATGCTCCATCACCGCAGTGACCCAGGGGTGTGTGCTCTGGGCAGAGCTATCTATACTGTGGGCGGGTCTGATGATGTCACCTGTTTGAGCAGCGTTGAGAGGTGGCCGTTTACAACGACTTTTGTCATCAAACTGTCATACAAATTGTCCTTCATGAAAGATTTGACTATTGATTTCAGTAGATTTTGTTATTATTGTCACTAAAATTATTTAATAATTGCATTTTCCAAAAAGGACACATGCATCGTTGACCTAGCATTTGGCCAATAGCTTAATCCTAGAATGTGTAAGAAGTTATTGTTTGAAACATTATTGTCTATGATGCCTTAAAATGCTAAATGAATGTGTGTGTGTGTTAGGTATGATCCGGAGTGTAACACCTGGTCTATGGGCGTGCCCTCACTTTCTTCGCCACGGTCAAGGGTGTGTGTGTTAGAAATGGACGGATGTCTCATTACCCTGGGAGGTTTTGATGGCATGGCCTGCATTAGCACAGTAGAGAGGTCTTAACACATTTGTGCATTACTGAGAAATGAATGTCTGAAGTCTGAACACATACACACTTACTTTCTGTGGAGCAGGTATGACCCGTCGAAGAACTCCTGGTCTAAGTTGACACCAATGCTGAGGAACAGGGCATCTGCATCAGCCGCTGTCCTGAACGGTCAGATTTACGTCATGGGAGGAACAGATGGAGACATGCTGCTGGATTCAGGTACACAAACATACACACATACATTTGTAGACTTGAAACAAAAATAACCCAGCGTTTTGACCCATTTGAGGCATGCTGGTCTCTCTGCCCAACTATGTCCACCGCGAGAGAAGCTTCAGGAAGCGCCGTATTTCTTGGCTGTCTGTATGTGGCTGGAGGACGAGATGAACTTGGTCTGTCACTGAGCACCGTGGAGAAATACGACCCAGACACTCTCCGCTGGAGCCCAGTTAGGGTCATGAACAACAAGAGATTTAAGGTTTGAGGGAATAAGAGCTAAAGCAGTCTCTTGCCATTTCAAACTTGCACAAACAATATGATTCTGAAGTGGTTTAATGATGGTCTTTGTAAAAAAAAAAGAAATTGGTGTAATATGCACAGGTCTCTTTAGTGCTGTTTAATGGCTTTCTATTGGCTATTGGAGGATTTGATGGTGTACGTGACCTTAAAACCATGGAGGCTTATGACCATGAGACAAACTCTTGGAGGTGTGTATTATTTTAAAGTGACTTATTCATGCATAACCTACAAAATCTACCAATGTGCCATCTTCCAGTATTGATTGTTGATCACAGAATGGATGTAAATGGTAATTTTACCCAAAAAGGTTGTTATAATTCACTCATCCTCAATCCCTTCCAAACCAAATTTCTTTCTTCTGCTGAACAAAAAGTATTTTGAAGAATGCCGATGATCCCTTTGACATTCATATAGTTTTCCCATACGTTGGAAGTCAATGGTGAGCAACTTTTTAGTTGCTAACATTCTTCAAGATATCTTCTCCTTCTATGTTCCTCAGAAGAAAGAAACTGTTTTGAAACAGCTTGAGAGTAAGTAATGAGTACCCCTTTTTTGGGGGGTGAACTATCCATTTATATAGAGAGTTAAAGTGTTAAATAGAGCTATACTTTTACTCTATACTCTATTTAAGCTATACTCTTTTATACTCAAAATCTTTCAAATTGTCTTTTTCACTATGTTTTCTCATTTCGTAGACATTTTGGCAGCATGAAGTCCAAGCATCCAGGTGGACATGTGGCTTTGATGAAGGCTGTGTGAAATATATTGACCAAATTATACTGATGATATGCATGCTAATAAACGAAGTGAAATGAAACTCTGTATAATTCCTTGATCCTCACAAAAATGTACTGCTGTTGTACTGTGTTATTCCGTTTAAGATCGTTTCAATCCAACAGTGGAAAATAATTACGGTAACGTTACCCATTCGCTAAGATGTCAAAGTAAGAAAACAAATAGCACTGCTTGGTACTTTTTATGTTTAGAAATTAATTTGACCAACTTTCAGAGATTAATTATTAACCAAATAAATATTTTAGGTAAAATTATTTTAAATATAGAAGATTACTGATTACTTTTCTCAGACAGGGGGAATCTCGAATCTCACAAATTCCCATGCCTATGGCAACCCTTTACAGGTAAACATCATTCAGTGCAGTGGCTTTTTTTTTAATGGAGTCTAAAGCTCTGTTGCTATGTTACTGTGAATAGATGTAGCCTTGGCAACTAAAAAAGACTTTTGATGTCTTTTTACAGAGTAATAGTTGTTATTCCTGGTGAATAAGATGCTGTTCAAGGCTGTCCAGCACACGGCGCTGTGTCTGACACTTTAAAATGCCACGACGATCTTACCTCTCATGTTATTTGATGTAGAAGTTGAGAGGCTCCTGTACGCACCACGGGTTTTATTTTAAAAATCATAAAGTTCAAGTGAAGCTTGATTGAATGTCAGATCCGCTGATTTTTCAGATTAGGCTTTGATATTTGCTCAACATGTTTTTTGGTTAACATACTTTTACCTAAAAAAGTTTTTATCCGTCTAACGTTACTTAATGTGGACGGTCGTTTGAACGCTGACTGGATAACGGATTTTTTGTCAAATCATAAAGCGCGCGATGCCTGACGTTCTGACTCACGAGGAAGATAAAGTGACAGTGACGTTTCCAACCGAGCGCCGCTCGCCGGATGAAAAGATGAGCGGAGCGTGCTACACCAACCACACATTTGAATACGATGATGGGAGCACGCGCACCGCGCGCCTGAGGTAAAGTGCGCGCACAGACGTCTCATCAAAGTTTGAAATGAGATAGACAGACAGATAAACCTTTGTCATTTTCTTACGTTTTTAAAACTACTTCCAAGCTGCACAAATTCCCTGTGAGAACGCGTTCTGTTGTACATTTATTATGGTACATTGTGTCTTGGTAATGCAGTTATTAACTTCAAAACGTCACATACTTTTCTTCAAAAGAAACTTTAGCTTGCTTTTTCAAATGTCACATAGTCACTTTACCACTCTGTCTTTTCTCTCACTGTTAGTCCAAGATGTGGGGGCAGAGGGGTGGTCTTAAATGTGCAGGACCTCGATATGACCGATGGAGCATCTGTGGTTCCATCCCTTCAAACCTACTTCCGGTTCCGAGACCTGTTGCTAGGAGACCAGACATTTCATGATGACAGGTACATGCATAGTGATGTTATTATTACCAGTGCTGGGTAGTAATTGATTCATCTGGATTAAGTAATTTTAATTATATTACATTTTAAGTGCTCAAAATCCGATTACAGTCACATTTTATACACTACATGATTACATAGTATTCACACAATGGCAGAAGCCTAATTTAAGAATGATTTGTTGATCCACACTAAGTCTTTTGTTTCTACCTTTGCTAAAAAAAACAACTACTGCTTATACATTTGGAAAGTCTTCCAGGTTTATGGAACTAAAAAATACAAGCCACACGTTCATTCACAAAACCAGTTTGGAAAGCTCAATGTTGAAAACATGTAATCAAAAAATATTAGAATGCATATCCAATAGATTACAAACTACAAATTTTGTCATGTAATCTGTAATTAGTAATACACTACAATTTGTTAGTAATCTACCCACTGTTTATTGCCAAGTTTTACCATTGCTTCACCTGTAACATTACAATGTTTGTTTAGCTTTAACTCGCTAACTCATACAATGGTCAAATGAATGGTAGGTTAGTCAACTGGTTAGTACTTACTGACCTCAAAAAAAGACAGACAAAAACGTATAATATATAGCAAAAACATGAGTAGCATGTCGAATTTATAGTATTTGAAAAATAGTATGCAAAACGTATCTACTAAGTTTGCATTCAAAGCTTTTGAGGTGGGTATTCAATGGACACTTACTATGCCATGAGCAGAGGATTTGTGAATGGCAGTGACACAACTAATGCTATAAGTCACTTGGCCATCAGTCACTTGACATGGCAGATATGGTATGTTCAAAATTGATACATATTACCTATATTCATATTATGAAGCACATACTTTTATAATAGACATGAAGTATAGTCAAATTCAAATGTAGCATCTGATTAGGCTGTGTGCGATTTCAGATATAGAGAGTGTTTGTATTGTATGTAAAATAAGCAATCGCACTGAGGCATGCTAAAAACACTTAGCAACCACATAGTGATGTCTTAGCAACCAACCAGGGCTGCATTTTTCTTAAAACTCAATTGGTGGCAATGGGTCTATACGATGCACTTAGACTTGCAATGCTTTTGGGAAACGCAGCCACAACGTTCAAGGATCTCTGTGTTGAGTTTGCACCACAGAAAATCTAAAAATCTTGTCATGTCTGCGTTTGTTTTTTAAACTGCTGAACAAGATTCCTTGGTCCTTGGCTTTTTGATTCTGGCAATCCTTGAATGTTAAGAAAATGTCTCTTCGTGCGAGCGTGTGTGGGCACACAGCCACATCTCTCTAGATGGACAGAAATAGCCTCTTGAGCAGGTTATTATCTGTAATTTCCTGAGAACAGGAGGGAGAGAGAGGGTGGGCACTGCGGAAAGGTAAAAAGCGGGGAAAAAGCCAAAGAATTGCTCATTTGACTGAAATATTTTTATTATCTTTTGGTGAGTTTGAGTTACTCCTCCATTCAGAGTTCTCTTTGTAAGCACATTATTTGTACTTTCCGCCATCGCAAAGACAAACACGCTTGAGGCACGTTGCTATGATGACAATCATTGACTATACATAAATCATGCATGTTTAATAAGCTTCATGCATTAACAGAATGCACATAATGATCGGTTTGCCACAGCTGTTTTCCAAGTCCAAAACGTCCACCTTCTGCCTATTTTCAACAAAGAGATGCTAATACAATGAAAAAACAATTAAAGTGCATTGAAATTCTAATGCAGAGACATACTCAACAGAAAGAGACCGAGCAGAACTCTGGCAGGGAAACGCACTCCTTGCGCGCCTGCAATCAAGAGCGTGTGGGCGGGTTATTTTGAACCATGCCGCTGTAGATTATGTACTTCCATAACAATCCTCTCAGCTCAGATCTCCGCACATCCTCGTCTAGAAAGCCTCTGGGTTTTCTCTGTTATGGAACAGAAGAATGCAGTGCCGTCCTGGGTTAACCCGGCTCTGGTCAACTGGAGGTTGGACTCTTTTGGTAGCGATGCTGGTCAGAGGTAGGATACGACGTCTCTTAGAGTCACTGCAGTCTTGTGCATGATTGAATACCTTCAAGTGTTTACAGAGTCTGGCGTATTTGCTGTTTCCCTCAAGCTGGAAAACTGTAGTGGATCTCAGGTGCTGTACTTAGTTGTCAAAGTTTATTTTAGTATTATTTGGAAGATTATCACCAGTTTCACAGTGTTTATATGTAACCCATGCTGAATAGAATCACCCATGAATTTTCTAGCAGAAACAAATGGAATATTTTGGACACGGGTCGTAATGTTGATGGCTTCATCTCACTTTATGACGGCAAATAAAACCACAGCTCCTGTGGTCTCCATGGGAACAAGCAGACACATTGCATCTCCAGTGAAGATGTCTGGGATTGTAATGTAGAGAATTGCTCTTAGTGCTGAACTATGTAAACAGAGTAAAACATGGTGCTGGAAAGAATAAAAAAAGTCTTCAGTCATCAAAATATCACTAACTTGGTTTTACACCCACATGCACAGTAAAAGCATTAGGATGACAGCGTTTCTGTTGACATTATATAACATCATTTATGCATGGTAATCACTTAACATCAATAGCTACATGAGTATTTGATGCATAATGTGTCTACTTTTTAACAAGATTTTAGGTTATAATGGTGCATATTTCACCATTTTTAATCTGATTCTGCTTGTTCAAATTATTTTTAAATAGTACTAATATACATGCATTAGGATTATGATTAAATAATTCAAAAAATGCTGTTATAGTATGGAGTTTAGCGTGTCACACCTCAGGACTTTCTTAAAGTATTTCATCTCCCCACATGCACGAATACACACTTTCACCCACACTGACTGTGTAACGCAGCGCTGCTGGCAGAACCACCTTCACCAATGTAAAGCTTTTATGATAAAGCAAACCTTTCTTTTCCCACTTTTGTTTTCTCTCTATTTGTCTATGTATGTGTTGCAAGTACAGTTGGTTGAAACCGTTTTTCACCTCATGATTTGTTGTCCTTTGTAAATTAATGCATTAGAGTGTCGCCAAAAAGTATTGGGTCAGTTAAGTCACACTTTAAAATTGTTTATCAATTTCCATACCATATTTCTGTGCAAGTGTTGGATTGTGACTAGAATAGAAAACTGGATGGAAATGGCATGATGCACATAAAATCTAAAAATACATGTAAAAAAAATGTTTTTCTTTGTTAAGAAAACATATAGAACCTAAATGGAAACACATTTATTTTAAATGTGATTTTGCATCAACAGATCATGTGTCTGGAGAATTGGACTGGCACCATGTCATTGCATATCTTCTCAAATGTTGTTTTAGTCAATCTAAAAAAAGCCTGAATCAAAATGGTTTGGTATAATTTTCTCACATCAGTGCATTCCCAAACATCAGGCATTCACCTCTGAAAGCAAGATAACATCATCTGTCGTTCGTTTTAGTCAGCAGCGTTTATTGCAGCATTCATCTGCATGCTCTGAGGCACAAGTAATTGGAAAAAGGGGCTTCCTCTGGTGCAGCAGCTCTTTATTATTTTATCACTGATACTTTGTTCTCTTTAACACAGGGCTTTATTAGCAAATGTTTTTATGCAATATTTTACAGATTTTACCAAGTTTAATTTATTCAGTAATTTGTTGACTGGATATTGGTCTAATAAAGCATTGGTGTTATGGATATTGGTGTTATAAAACATGTGGTTTTTTTTCCTGCAGGGTCCATGTGGAGTTTTATGTGGATGAGAACACGTTTAAAGAGAGACTCAAACTTTTCTTTATCAAAAACCAAAGATCCAGTAAGTCTGCCCGAACTGTACATTTTTACCTCTGAACCTTTATTCTTAACTTTGTACCTATTTTATGGCCTGACTTAATGCACTGACCTTTCACCTCCAGGTTTAAGGATCCGGATATTTAACTTCTGCCTGAAGCTTTTGACATGCGTTCTTTACATAATTCGAGTCATGACGGACAATCCAGCCCAGCTCCGCCACACATGGTCAGAACTGTCTTAAAGGAATAGTGTACCCAAAAATAAAAAAATGCTGTTAATTTACTCACCCTCAAGCAATCTAAAAGGTGACTTTTTTCTTTAGTAAAGAAAAGTGTCCATGGACCATGGTGATTCATAAAATGCAAGTCTAACATTATTTGAGAGTAAAAAAAGAAAAAATACATGCAAGACCATATTAAGTCCCATGGCTTTTGGCGATATATTGAGGTCTTATGAAACGAAAAGATCAATCTGTGCAAGAAAGTTTAGTTTATTTTAAAACTGTAAAACAAAACCATCCACACTTAAGATTATGGACTCTGCTTTGCGCAGTTGGTGAGGTAAACCAAAAAGCATCATTTTACTCTTGTCCCATTTTAGACAGACACATTTTTTACATCTCAGTAAAACATTGAGAAAGAACAGAGATAGCCACATTAACAGTAGGTTTTGAATGTATATATATTTGAGTGCCATCTGCAGAAAAGGTTAGGTGTTCAGGCCTAATGGAAAAATGGTAATACTAAAAAGTAAGGGGGCCCAAAACTGATCCTTGGGGAACACCAGATTGCACCACACTGACCTTAGACCTGCAACTACCCATCACAACTAACTGCTTGCAATTAGAGAGGTAGGATTTAAACCACTTCAATGCAGAATCAGATACTCTAAACACAATCACTAAATGGGTGATTAAAACAGAGTGATCTACAGTTTCAAAAGTGGCACTAAGATCAAGAAAAATAAATATAGATAGACTGCCTGTTTCTTTTTTTAATTTCCATGAACTGGTTATTTCAGTAATTTGGGGTTTGAATAAACTGGTTCAAATAACCACCTCTTCAAATTTTAAATGAAACATGTAATAAAAAAAATCACCAATTTGTTTACATGATCATACAATGATATAACATATTCTTATGTTATTAAAGCACACAACAAGTGATGTGAAACTAGTATGTTTTACATGTTTAAAATCATCAGATCACCACAAAAGCACGAATGCATTTATTTCCCCCTTCATTCTAGTGTTAGGTTCAGCACATATCAGCAGTTTATCAGTCTTCGGTTCGGGTTGGGTTGAACTAGTGAGTGCTGGAGGAACTGGAGCTCTGAATCAGTTGATTCTTCACAGGATCAAAAACACCACTATTTTGGTTCATTTTGAGTCAGAGTGACTGTCAGCCATCTAAAAGTGAGTTTTGATTGAGGAACAGTTTTAGACTGTCCCGTCTGATTTCGTGAACTGATTCATCCAAGAATCGGCTTAAAAGAATTATTTGTTCGTAGCCATTTACTTGCATTTTATGACTCACCAAAGCAGCACGGTGTCAGCTAGAAATCTTCTTTGCTATCCTACTGAAGAAAAAAGTCACCTACATCTGAGAAGGCCTGAATGTTTTTTTTGGTCTTAAAACAGTTCTTAAACTGGCTTGTAAAGCATGATTACCGTGACTAATTTTTTTCCTGGTATTAGAGAATATTTATTAGTATTTAAAGAAAGTTAGTGAATCATTTCTTGCTGCAATAAAATACCCCTATAGATTGATGTGTCACAGTAAGCGACCCACACCTCCTCTCTCTACAGCGTCAACTGCAACAGCACCACGCAGACCAACGAGATCAACTGGTGAGACTGCGTCAAACTGCGCTTTATTTTCAGTTATGCAGATGTGATTCCAGGTTGATTTCATAATTGTAATATATTCAATCTAATCTGCCTCTTTCTCCCAGGGAGCTGATATTCTGGGTAGACAGAAAAGTACCGGTTTGGGCTATTCAGGTGAGTCTAAAGAAAAGCAAACGTTTATATAGTAACACTTTACAATAAGGTTTCAGTAAGGAATAATATACATCGCAGAATAACTGAACTGAAGACTGAAGGGCTTTATTATGCAATAACAACCAGCTGGACGTGCATTATCTCAATTATTACACGGCTGCTTGCCACAAAAGTAAATAATTAGACACAAAACATCAGTGGTCGAGATGACTCGTATTATCTGGGTGTGCCTGTATTATTAGTTTTAGCGGATGTTATATAAAATAACAGACCTCCGCATGTCATGATTGACCAATCAGAATCAAGTATTCCACAGACCTATGTTAGTTGATGAACAGTATTTACTAGCCGTAACATTTTCTAATACATTATTAAAATCAAAAGTTGTATCTGTTAATTAGTTCACTGTGGGATAACATGAACATTTTGAGAGGTTAATAAATTATGGGAAAATATATTGTTCATTGTTGAGTTCGTTTTAGTTACTAGTGCAGTGTTACTATTTATATTTAAATGCATTTGTTTAGCCTTTGAAACACTGTTTCATGAAGCTATTAAACATTTACCAGTCTTTTGTGGTGAATCTGTGTGGTTCAGAATCAAACTGCCAAGTCACGTGATTTCAGCACACAAGGTTTTGCTTCGAACCTTGGTTTCACAATATTTTAAAATGATGATGATTGCCGCTACACTGAAAATAAATTGTTGTGTAAAAAACATCTCACTTAGAAGTTTCAAGTAAATTTGACAAATAATTGCAAAGAAATAGCAAGGAACAAATTGAATAAACATGAAACTTTAAGAAAGACAGAAAAATTATTATTTCTTAATGTACACATGTATGTAAAACATATACAATACTCTTTTAGATACAATAATTAGAATTTAAAATATATATATTTTTCACAGTGATCTGGTGAATCCATGAATGAGTGTGTAATAGTATTTAATTGATCTTGGGTCAATTATAATAATGTACATTCACTTTTAATTAAAGTGCAATGAAGTGCAATATTTATGCCTGTATAATACAATGATTCAAAATAGCTTTTAATTGCCTAGTTTAACCAGTACCTAATAATACACAAAACAAACACTACAAATGAATAAAACACACATTTTACAGAACCTTCACATTTAATTATTTATATATTATATTTAATAGATTACATTTTCAATTGGATTGTTTAAGGTGCAATAATACAAGGTTTTGTTGCATTTGCATGATTTCGACCAGCAGGTGCCCCCAGAATATAGCGATTCTTATTGTCTAGCGCAGTGGTTTTCAACCTGTGGGCCGCGGCCCCCTAGTGGGCCGTGACGATACTGCAGGGGGCCGCCAATTATTATTAATATAAATTTTTATATTGTGAATATAATATAAAATGTCTAGTTTGCTGATCCGTTATGTATATTTTCTGTTTATTCAATACATTACCAGTTTATTCAATAAAGACAATTAACAGCCTTGCGTCCGAGTACTTAGTTAACCCGACACAAATAGCGGGATCGTTTAAATTCTTTTGCAGTGCCGCGGAAACATATGTGTTTGGCTGTGTGGGCCGTGAGTTAAAAAAGGTTGGGAACCACTGATCTAGCGTTTGTGATATTCAGGTTTTCTCTTGAAATACAGTAATGCTGGTATTTATGGCTTCTGAATAGCAAATTGTGCTTGAGTTTAATCTATTAAAATGATGGCTGTAATTGTTCAGTTTGTAAATGTTTTCATCAGGTGATTGTAGCATCCATCAGTTTCATGGAGGCCATGTTGTTAATGTACCTCAGCTACAAGGTGAGTTTGTGTACAAGCATTAATGTGTTTTTTTTTTTTTGTGTTTTTTTGCACTCAGTTTGCTCTGAAGTGTCTAGGTACTGCATTTTGCTTTGGCACAACCACAGTTATTGGTTGCTGATGTTTAAAGCAGCTTGTTTTATAGCGCAAGTGTTTTTTTCAGGGTAATATATGGGAGCAGATGTTTCAGGTGTCTTTCCTGTTGGAGATGCTAAATACTGTCCCTTTCATTATAACGGTAAGAAGCATGTTCGGAATAGTATCTCAAACTGCATCTGATAATGAAATAATCTGACTTCTACTGTATGATTGTCTCTCTCTGTCAGATCTTCTGGCCTCCCCTCAGAAACCTGTTTATACCAGTGTTTCTCAACTGCTGGCTGGCCAAGTGTGCTCTGGAGAGCATGATAGTGAGTGTTAACCATTCCCAAATAAACCCACACCAGTCTCTATGCAATGTTGTGCAGAAACCAGTTGATATTTACAGCTAATATTTATGGTGTTACAGAATGATCTGCACCGGGCCATTCAGAGAACCCACTCGGCCATGTTCAACCAGGTCCTAATTCTTATCTGCACTCTCTTATGTCTCGTATTCACTGGGTAAGAATCATTTGTCTCCGGTTTAGAGCGTGGCAATATATCCCAAAATTTATTAAGTTTTGGTCAATCAGCATGCACATGTTAAATATAAAATATGGTAATTAAACATGTCTACATCTGCCTTCATTTTCAAAATCCACAAGCTGCTTCCGTTTTAGGAAACCTTGCATTTTATTGCATTTTATATTTTTTATTTATTTCAGTTTAGATTTCTTTTGTATTTTATATATTTTTATATTTTTTGCATATGCATAATTTTCAGCATATGCCATTCTATTTTGTAATTGTTGTATTTTTAATGATATTAATAAATATTTTTAATGAATACATTTAAGATTTATATTTGCTCTCTCTTTCAGCACCCGTAATTTTACTGTCAAGATTGCTTTAGTTATTTTTAAAATTGTGTTAAAGATTTAATGTACTGTCTCAGCACATTAGATTTTTTTTTGTTTAGCTAACTGATATGTTTTTGTATTTACTGTAATGTTAGGATTTTAACTAGTTTTTATCTAATTTATTTTATTTTATTTATTATTTTCTATTTAAGCTTTTATCTTTGTTTAAATGAGTTGTGCATTGTATACACAATTGATTTTGAGAATTGATTTATATGCTTTGTTTTCATTTATATAGTTACCCTTTCAGTCGAATCACTTCGACGCTACATATGGGAACTCGCCAGAGAGACCGATTTGCCTTTGAGCTTTTACTAAAGGCCAATGAATATTGGCGTGTACTG
>JAUMHG010000069.1:1968632-1984941 GCA_032359395.1 Enteromius anoplus | reverse complement strand
GGTGTACTGAGCGCGTGCTCTCTTATACTCACGCAGTGACGAGCCGCACCTGAGCGCAATCAGTACACGCCAATATGATAGTAACCTAGACGTTTTAAAGCTTCTTTGCATATTTGACTGGTAGAAAAGTTTGACAAAGCTAGCAACAGTATCTAAGGAGACCGGGGTTTAACAAATACCAGCCAATACCTTACATGCATCTTGCTTAACCATAATATATGCTGTATATTTTTATTTTATTTTATTACTTCAACAGGTAAGGAGCCCACCTGTACAGTTTTTTCTTCTTCTCTGTGTCTCATCATCAGCTACATTGAGGTCTTTCTGTCTATTTCAGCACATGTGGTATCCAGCATTTAGAGCGTGCTGGTAAGAAGAGTCTGTCTCTGTTCAACGCCTTGTATTTTTGCATCGTGACCTTCTCTACGGTGGGCTTCGGAGATGTGACCCCTCAGATCTGGCCGTCTCAGCTGCTGGTGGTGGTGATGATCTGTGTGGCCCTGGTGGTGCTGCCTCTACAGGTCAGGAGGAATCAAGCACTGATTGAATGTATCAAAACAATGCTATTCAACCGCTGAACTGCATAATCAACAGAAGAAAGAATCAAGCAATCCCCGCGTTTTATCTTGGTGGCTTTCCGCACAGAGGCACACAGTGATACAGGGAGGATGTTTTCTCATTTCTTTGATATACCACTATTTGCTATTTAAATAAAAAAAAAACTTCACTTTATCTGTTTAGCCAGGTTTCGTAAGTTTCCCTTGCAGTAAATTCAAATGTCACAAGACTGGAAGTATGCACACATTGGCATCGCCGAAGCTAACCGGTGCCATCTTTTTCACCGAGCCAATTAAGCATTATTCACTTGCCTTTATTGTTGAAACAATTGTTGTATGGTAAGTATTTGCAAACCGGTTTCTGGAGACCTGGAGAGAAGTCAAGATTATAATTTTATTGTTTATTTTCTACAGTTGTTTCATATTTGTTTCATTTAATTTTACAATTTGTTCATTTACAGTCTGTCTGTCATTACTGACTTGACTATGAGAACAGCAAATGATCAAAGTATTTATTTACTCAACTACAGTCATAATTTCATATTTTATTTTTATTTTTTTTATATTTAAATGTTTTATTATTATAATGTTTGAAATAATTTTTTAATTAAAAATTAAGTTTTTTTGATTTACTTTTTCAGAACATGCCATTTTTTTTAATCAATATTATTTCTCTTTTTTTTAAATTGAATTTTATTTACTCATTCTCTCTTGACTATAAACAGCTAAAGACCTTTCTTATTCATTTTTAAAACCCAAACAAGATATAAAGCTTCTGTATTTTCCAAAAAATAAATATTTGCAAACCACTATTATTGTATTTTTCAAATTCAAAAACGTATTTTATTTATTATGTATTTTTTTATTTACTCAAATAATAACTTGACTATGCCCATGATCTGTTAAGTGTTTTTGTGTCTTTTTACTCTGGCTGTAGTTTGAGGAGTTGATCTATCTGTGGATGGAAAGGCAGAAGTCTGGTGGTAACTACAGCAGACATCGGGCTCAGACAGAGAGACATGTGGTCTTATGTGTCAGTACTCTCAAAATCGACCTTCTCATGGACTTTCTCAATGAATTCTATGCTCATCCTCACACACAGGTGAGCATTCAATCTATTCTTGGGTCTTTTCTGTCATTTCTGTCCATCTTGTCTGATGTTTACAGTGTTCTAGTTTGATCACAAGTTGTGTTTGTGCATGTTTAGGATTATTACGTGGTCATCTTGTGTCCATGTGAGGTGGACGCCCAGGTGAGGAGGATTTTGCAGATTCCTCTCTGGTCACAGAGGGTCATCTACCTTCAAGGCTCCGCCCTCAAAAACCAAGATTTACTGAGAGCCAAGTGAGTGACAGCCTCTCTGACCAATCGCAGCATTACAATTTACATACGGTCTTATTTGTTTTTCATAGAGCTGCAACAACGAATGGATAGAATTCATGAAAGAGAAGTATTTGATTCTGTGCTCTTATATTCTTGTATTTAAGCCTGTTCTCACACGAATTATCTTTTAGTTGTGCACAATACAGTTTACTCTTTTTGGAAGGAGTGCAAAATGAGGTATTTTTGGCTTCTGTGATTGGTCTGCTTCGTTAATGGCCCTCTGTGATTGATGGCTTTTGTTCTGTAGGATGGACAATGCTGAAGCTTGTTTCATTCTCAGCAGCAGGAATGAAGCTGATCGTATGGCAGCGGTGAGTGTTCACACAAATCAATGATCTTTTATTTATTGCTCATGTGTAGTGATGAAGTTACACATCAGTATTATCTGGTAATACTGATTGTAATATAAAACCTGGAAAGATTATTCTTCATTAATTATCATTAATTGATTAGTAGGGTTTTTTTCTCTCCATTATCTGATATTCAATATTGATTTTTAGCACAATTAAACAACCCAAAGGCAGATTTAACCAAACAATACACACAGAAAAACTAAAGAAGGAAGAGTGCAAATAATGTTATTCTACAAGTCAAAGGCAGATCTAACCCATGAATACACAACAAAAAACAAACAAACAGAAAAAAGAAAGAAAGAAAAATAATGTTCATACAACATTAAACTATAAGAAATAATTTAACAACATTACATATATATGTTTATATACGGTCACATGTATTATTTGTATTATATATTGTATTATATATGTATATACTTCTCTTTTGTGTCAAAAATCATTAGTATATTTAGCAAATATCATATTCCATGAAGATACTTTGTACATTCCCTACCGTAAATATATCAAAACTTTATTTTTGATTAGTAATATGCATGGCTAAGAACTTAATTTGCACAACTTTAAGAGGGATTATGATTTTTTTTGCACCCTCAGGTTCCAGATTTTCAAATGGTTTATTCATTCAGCTTTCAGATGATGCATAAATCTCAATTAAAAAAAACTGCCCATCATGACTGGTTAGCATTAGTTACTGTAATAAACAGATATTTATTGGTACTGATCTTTTGACAGGATCACCAGACCATTCTGAGGGCCTGGGCTGTGAAAGACTTTGCTCCGAACTGTCCTCTTTACGTCCAGATTCTCAAACCCGAAAACAAGTTCCATGTTAAATTTGCAGGTATTTGTTTGCCTTTATTTAACATTCTTTTTCTGAATATTGCTCACTCTTTCTGTATTATGTATTTCTTTTCTTCTCACTTTCATTCTCTATACCATTTGGAGCCCTTGAATGACTCATTTTAGTCGGTGGTCAGCCATCTTGGCTCTGAGCAGCATGTCTGTTTCTTTCTGCAGATCACGTTGTGTGTGAAGAAGAGTTTAAATACGCCATGCTGGCTCTGAACTGTTTGTGTCCGGCGACGTCTACACTGATCACTTTACTTGTCCACACATCTCGGGGACAGTGAGTCACGACTCTGTTAGTGCTCTGAAATGTGTTTCTGTGCTTGTAGCGCCACCACATAAAAAATGTTGACTGTTTTCAGACAGGTTTCCATTTAAACACATCTTTATTCATTACCATGTTTTTTCTGCCACCTTTTTCTGAACAGTAAAGACATTTATAACATTAAAAGATTACTTCTGAACTTTTTATTTATTAAAGAAACCTGAATAAAATCAGTTTACACACACAAAAAAAAGCTTGATATTTATAAGAAATGTTTTTTTTTTTAGTTAAAAATCTGTGTATCAGAATGATTTCTTAAGAATCATGTAAAACTAAAGACTGGAGTAATGATGCTGGGAAAAAGGAAAATCAATATAATACAGGAGTAAATTACATTTTTAAAAATATAGAATTCATTTTATTTAATTTAGTTATTTGAAATGTTACAATTATTTCACAATTTTACAGGTGAGCAGAAGAAATTACAACATTTTTTTTAGTTAGTGTAGTAATAATCTTAATAATCTGTATGAATTTATTTGTTCTGCCGAACACAAAGGAAGATTTTTTGATGAAAGTTTGAAAAAATACTATGTAAGTCAATGATGACCCAAAACAGCCTGGTTACAAATTTGGTTAAAAATATTTTTTATCAAAATATTCCTTTAAGTTTAATATAATGACATGTGAAATGGAAATACAATAGAAAAATAGTTTTATAATAGGATGTTAAATCTTTTTCAGAGAGGGCCAGCAGTCTCCAGAGCAGTGGCAGAGGATGTACGGCCGTTGTTCAGGTAATGAGGTGTATCATATCCGTCTGGGTGACAGTATGTTCTTCAGAGAGTACAACAGCAAGAGTTTCACCTACGCGTCCTTTCACGCCCACAAGAAGTAGGTTTATACGCACTTTAAAGCATATTAACTGTGTTTAAACTCCCGCTGTGAGGCTATTTTGGTCTGTTTGTGCGTGAAGGTACGGCGTGTGTCTGATCGGTGTGAAGAGAGAAGACAACAAGAGCATTTTGTTGAACCCTGGACCGCGCCACATCATGTCTGTCAGTGACACATGCTACTACATCAACATCACGAAGGAGGAAAACTCCGCCTTCATCTTTGGACAGGAAGAAGATCAGGGAAAGGGGAGGGGCCACTGCGACATTTTAAACAGCCCGTCTGGCCTGCCTGTTCATAGCATCATCGCTAGCATGGGTGAGCAAGAATGGATAGAAGAGAGACGGGAAGTTGTCAGAGGTCTGGTTATTACCAGATATTGTCTTACTATATGGAGATGAGAGGGTCTGTATTACTTACTATTGGAGAAAGCATAATGGCTAACTTGGATCAGGTGTGGCTTAATAACCAATCACATTGCAGCCCTGACATGAGTTGAATCCCACCTGTCGCAAAAAAAACTGAATTTTTTCGTGGTAAACTCTAAAAATAGTTAAATCCCAAAGTATTGCTTAGTGTGATACTTGTTGAAAATTAGCTGATAGGCTGTCGGTTCATTAAAATGCCCCTATTATCCCATTTTTGGTTTCTTAAAATATGCATTTAATATCACCCCATTTCCAGCGATTCTCAGGCGATTCTCCGCTCTGATTGGTAAGATGGTCTGTTGTGATTGGTCTACCGCATACAGTGCATCGAAAACCATAGGCCCATTACTATAATTCTGTATTTTGAACGCTCAATAGAAATAAAAGCATCTATAATGTATCATACTTGCATTCTCCATTGACATCTATTCAAAAAAACATCTCTGGTCTAATGCTAATGGAAGCATTAGCATTGGGTGTTATGCTTTTTTAGTTTCAGGCTTGCTTTCTAGTGGCTTTGTTCTAACCGTTTAATTGTTTGTTTTCAGGAACGGTTGCCATGGATTTTCAGAACACCAGTCCCACTGAGAGTGCCGTCAAACTGGCTCCGCCCCCAGAGAACGAACAAGGAAGCCGCCGCCCAAGCATTGCCCCTGTTCTGGAGCTTGCTGACTCCGCCTCCTTACTGCCATGTGATCTGCTCAGTGACCAATCAGAGGATGAGGCCGGACATTCAGATGAAGATGTAACAGCTAATGAGTGAGTTCATTTTTAGCTCCTAAATCCAATTTAAACATTTGTGCAAATTCAGTGGTTTCGTGATTTATCTTCACTTTAGCAAGCAAAGTAAGCGTATGAGGTTTTTTTATGAATATTTCTGAATTCTGAAAAGGGAAATAAAATAAAAATAAAATAAAAATTATGTTAAAAAATTAAGTAAGGCAGTCATAAGTACTTAAGTATTAATTTTACAATGATATTTTAAAAAAATTAATGTTACAGTACAATATTAGAATAGTAAAATTTATATTTTTGTTTAATATTTTAATTTTTAATAATAGTAATCCTAAAAAAAACTATAATTATGAAAAAATTAATAATAATAATAATAATAATAGTTATATTTCTTGTTATTATATTGTTTCTTTATAGAAATTTTACTTTTATATATTTAAATTTTGTATGTGATTATTTATATAATATTATAATATATTTAATTATATTTATATTTTTATTAGTTAATAATAATAGCAATAAAATAATAATAATAATGACATTTTATTTTACAGTAGAATAATTGTACAGTACACATTTGACAGTATAAGAGTAATAATATTTCGTTATTATTATTTCATTATTTTATAGTCATATTATAAATACATTTATTGTACATACTGATATATTATCACAAAATATTTGGCCCAATTGTGCAGCACAACAAACATCCAAATCTTGAGTTTTTTATTCCCAAAATCAGATTTTAAATGCTACTTCAGAGCATGTGCACATTAATCAAAGTTTCTCCTTTTGTGTTCCACTGAAGAAGCAAAATTAATTAAATGTTGATATTTTTATGCAGACTAACCCTTTTAGTGGGTATTTTAATGTTAACTTCCTCAGATTTGTGAAAGGATACCCCCCAAACTCTCCATACATTGGGAGCTCTCCGACTCTTTGCCATCTCCTGCCCCAGAAGGCCCATTTCTGCTGTTTACGGCTTGACCAGGTGAGCACCAGCCTCCGTATGCTACGAATGACATTTGAATGTTGTATCTGAATAATATGCATTGCGCTGGACCACATCAGCATGTCATATTTATCTCACATCTGTCCCTCTAGAGCTGTGAGCATGTTTCCTTTGAAGACGCAAAAGCCTATGGCTTCAAAAACAAGCTGATCATTGTTTCTGCTGAGACGGCTGGAAACGGCCTTTACAACTTCATAGTGCCTTTAAGAGCCTATTACAGACCCAGACGAGAGCTCAACCCTATAGTCCTGCTGTTAGACAACCTGTAAGCACACACACACACACACACACTCATTCACCTCATGAGTGTTTCAACAGTGTTATTATTTTTTCTATTTCCTGTAGACCCGATGACCACTTCCTTGAGGCCATATCCTGCTTCCCAATGGTGTATTATATGGGTGGCACCATTGACAAGTACAGTTAGAGTTTGTCTAGGGCTGCATGATTTGTAGAAATAAAATGTGATTTTGTAATAAGAAATTTGATTAAAAATGTATTTTATATAAGGAAAATATAAAATATTTGTAACTTTCAATGTCTTGAATAATGATATTAATTATAATAATATAATGATGATCATTCCTATTATTACTAAATGAAATATTAAACAAAATAATAAATATTACTGAATAATATTGATATGATATTCACTAAAAATATATATATTTTTGTTAAATATTATTTAGTTTAATTAAGCATGATATGGTGAACATTTTTTGATTTTTCTAATAAAATCATGATTGCAATTTAAAATGTGTTTTATAATTAAAAATTAAAAAAGGGTCTGCACAATTTGGTCAAATATTTGTGATTGTGTATCACTGTCACTACATAATATCATTATTATTAAAAATATACAAAAAACAATAAATGTTACTAGTGTAATATTTCTCTGTAAAAGAGTTATAATAATCTAAATAATAATTATTCTCTTTAGTTTCTATAATTGCATTATGCCATATCATTGTTATTTTTATATATGAATTCATTTTATTTCGATTAATCGTGCAGCCCTATCTTTGACAGCTAATTTCAATCGTCGCTCTAGATTTGAATATATCTGATAGGATGTTTGTGTGATTGACAGTTTGGACAGCCTATTGCAGAGTGGTGTTCTGTATGCTGATAATCTAGTGGTGGTCGATAAAGAAAGTACAATGAGTGCAGAGGAAGACTATATGGCTGATGCTAAAACCATCGTCAACGTGCAGACCATGTTCAGGTGAGACCAGAACCGAAGACCTGCAATCTGTAGATGGAAATTGACTCAATTTGCATAATTTATCATTTCAGTATCACCCAAGGTCATGGGTCTGATTCCCAGGGAATGCGTGAACCAATGAAATGTTAATGCACTTTCAGTGGCTTTGAATAAAAGCATCTATCTATAAAAATAAATCTCAACTCATCCCAGGTTGTTTCCGAGTCTCAGTATAATCACAGAACTGACTCACCCATCGAACATGAGATTCATGCAGTTCAGAGCCAAAGACTGCTACTCCCTCGCTCTGTCCAAACTCGAGAAGGTGAGACATGGAGAGATGGAAGTACTAAATAAATCTAGTTTTGTAGTTGGATTATTTTAAAATGTGTGCCGATCGACAGAAGGAACGTGATAAAGGCTCGAATCTCGCCTTCATGTTTCGACTCCCATTTGCTGCTGGTCGAGTCTTCAGCATCAGCATGCTGGACACACTCCTGTACCAGGTAAAGGTGTGTGTGTGTGTGTGTGTGTGTGCTTTTTAGTTATGAGTCATTTGGATTCTCCCTAATAAACTCAGTTACAGCGCTCTCTAGTGCTCAGGAATTAAACATATCAATAGAAATAGAAATAGTCTTTGATAAATAGAAAGTTCTAAAGAACAGCATTGATTTGAAATGATAAAGTTTTTTTTTTTCTTCTATCTAACATTTCTGGATGTTGGCTGTGCAGAGAGATGCATTAGTAATATTGGTTTTGTTTGTTGATCATTTTGTGGTTTGTTCTGTACATGAGTGTTTTGTGAAGGACTACATGATCCCGATAGCCAGGCTGCTGCTGGGACTGGACACCACGCCAGGATCAGGGTACCTCTGCGCTGTGAGTTCAACACACGGCGTGTATGTGCTCAGATGTGTGCCGTGATCTGTCAGTGTGTGTTTATGAACATGTTCCTGTGTGTGTGTGTGTGTGTGTGTGTAGATGCATGTATGTGAGGCTGATCTCTGGATCCGGACGTATGGGAGACTCTTCCAGAAGTTCTGCTCATCTAGTTCAGAGATTCCCATCGGAATCTACCGCACAGAATCACACGCATCATCTGAGGTATACATCTATCAAATTTACACCAGCAGCTGATCAGAACCTGTGTGTTCAGTCTCTGCTAACCTTATATTTTTGCCTCTAGTTTCCATGGCGCCGCTATTAATATTTCCCATTGTGTTATGTGTTTCCATGGTTACGGTCGCCTCCAGTTTCAAGGTTCCGTCAGCATCGATGGGTTAAACGACACCAGGGAGAAGGGGGAGGACTCAAAGATCCTCACCCGAAGCTCCTCCAGCAGTGACCAATCAGAGCACCCGCTGCTGAGAAAGAAGAGCATGTACTGGACGAGGCGTCTCAGTAGGCGGAGCGTGAAGAGGAGCGACTCCTCCCTCAGCTCCATCCAGCAGCGTCTGGGCGTGTTACGGCGCTCAGAAAGGGAGGAGCTTACAGAACTGGTCAGGAACCGCATGCAGCACTTGGGCCTGCACACAGCGGGATACAGTAAACACCTTACCTCATTAATAATATCCATATGCGTAGCATATTTATGCTTAAATAAAGTCATTTTTTTTGTTGGCGCAAAACTAAAAGATCTGCCCAAGTCGTGTTTGTTTTAATGTGGTTAGGAACCAGCATAACCCTCCTCTTTTCATAAGATAAAATCAACTCCTGTCTTTCACTTGAAAATTGATATCAGATTCTGGAATTGAAAGGGCTTGTGGAACACTGATTATGTTGAATCCTGAGTTTTATTCTTGGTCAGAAGAACCTTTGTTTTATCAGACATTATACTTCCAGATAGTAATTTTGATTTGAAATATTTCTCTCTTCCTCTTTTTCATTCTAACTTTCATCTCATATAGAGGATGTCACAAATCTAACTGCCAGTGATGTAATGAACCGAGTTAATTTGGGGTATTTGCAAGGTAAACACCGTCTACTATAGTGTTGCCATGAATAGTTTGTGCCGCAGGTTTATGTTCTATCTACATGTTTTTATAGAAGATAAGACAGGAAATTATAGGGAGAAGATGATTCAAGCCAGATTCTAGCAAATTTGCTAAATGCCTGGCCATGATTTCATTTTGTGGCATTATTAGATTAATATTTTAATCTTTTATAACTCTCAGTCAGTGTTTCTGAATTGTATTCTATATGCTACATTGAATACAACAAATTGTAGCATAAAGTTTCTTGTCTAGATGCTAATTTGCTTCATCTTTCCCTGTGGAACTGTAACCACGCCCATATAGTTGATTGACAGATGTATTCACCAATCTTTGTTGCAGATGAGTTGAATGATCAGCAGAACTCCATCTCATATGTGCTGATAAACCCCGCTCCCGACACGCTGCTGCAGCTCAATGATGTTGTGTATGGAGCACATCCTGACAGATACACATATACACACATTTATTTCTTTAACTGTTGTTATTCTTAAACTGTAGGGGCTGACTAAATACAATAATGTATATCCTAAAAAGACAACAGTATTTAGAAATATTCAGTTACTTTTTTGAGCTAGTTACTTTATCAGTTACTTTATCCTTTATAGTTGTTACAGTATTGTTTTTGAAGGTTTTGATGGTTAAAGTTGTTTTTTATAAAGAAAATAATGCAGAATAAAAACATTTTACACATAAGCCAGGGATATTATAGTTAAATAAAACGTTCTGTATCACAGAAGTGGAATAAAATTAAAACAAAAATAAATAATCATTATATTTTATACATATATATATATATGATTTTTACAATTATTTTCTTATTTTTAATTTAGTTTAACTAAATGTAGTGAATAAAACAAACTGAAATAAAAATGAATAAAAACTGTATAGACATAAAAAACAAAAACTAATGAAAATGACTGAGAGACATTAAAATTAAACTTCTTTTAAAAAATACTAAATACAAATAAAATAATAAAAATTACTAAAACTTTTTTTTAATTATTAAAATTGTATTAAAATTATATTTTAAAAAAAAAGTTACTATAATATCTAAATATTAAAATAACAAACATAAATATTAAAATGTAAAAATTAGAAATGTTGATTTGGCTGAAATAAGTACCAAAATAAAACTATAAAAACTGACAAAGGGAAAATTAAATGACAAAAAAAAGAATACTGGAAAATATAAAAAAAATAAAAAGCTATAACTTTATAAATATACTAAAACAACACCACACTGCTGTGATAATAAATTATTCATACTGAATATTTTGATCATGCCAAACTGTGATTGTTATTGTAGATTATAGTCAGCATTAGGGTTTAGATTTTCATGAAATTTTTTTTTTATTATTTTATTTTTTAATTTATATCATGCGTTTGTTTTTCTCAGGAAGACCACCCAAAAAATCCCCAAAAAGTAGGCCATTCCAGCTTTTACTGTTTTTATAGGGACATTTGGTCACATTTATGCAAGTTTGCGGGTGTGCCCTCATAAAGTCGGCAAAACCTGATGCGCACAAACATTTGTGTCAAGAACCACATTGGCAGAGTGAAATCTCAAACATCAATCACTTAAAGTGCTCTTCATGTTCTGCAGGTTCCTGATCCGCCCGGATCCACTGGCTCACGTTACTGAAGCTCCATCTGTACAAAAACGCCGGTGCCGGTCCACCACTGACACACCAGAGCTCAACAAGATTTAATCGGTCAGAACTACGTCTTACACCGAAAGCCATGATGTAACTAGCCTATAAAGAGCTGTCGGCACTTTAAACATTTCACTCGTATAAGCTCTTAGATTCATCTGTGATATAATGGTCTGAACACTGCATATAATACAGTGAGTTTTGTAAAATATTGTGGAGTGAGGTCAAAATCCTGTTCCATCAATGAAGAGCGTTATTTATCCCGTCCTGTAACAAACGCACAGATTGCCCTGTTGTAGGGCAGACACTAGAGGGCGATAATGTCAGAATAAAAACTGTTTGCAGTCAACTGTGTTATTTGATAATCAGAATTTTGCTGTTGTAATGCAAGCATGCATTTCTCGTTTGGTTTCCATGTCTTACAGTGTTTCGCATTAGGGAAGATCACAAACAGACTTCTTAATTCTGTACAGTGGCCACAAAAAGGATTGATAAATGCTTGAATGTCATTGCATTAGGCAAAATATCAAACTAAGTAGCATTTATTTTCAGAAAAGATGCACCAGCTGATTCAAAAACAGGGTTACTTAAAGGAGCAGTTCACGTACAAATTTGAATTTGCTGAACATTTGCCTGTTCTGAGACCATACAAGATTTAGATGTATTTGTTTCATCATTAGAAATGTTGCATTACATCATCACTCGCCAATGGATGCTCTGCAGTGAATGGGTGACGTCAGAATGAGAGTCCAGACAGCTGATAAAAACATCACAATAATCCACAGCACTCCAGTGCATCAGTTAACATCCTTCATTCAGATGCTTCAAGTAATTGCTTTCAGCTAAAATATGAATCCTCTTTTTATAATAATTTTGATGTAAGAGGACAAAAAAGGGTGAACGTTTCCTTGGAGGAAGCATTATTATGGATTATAGCCGCACATTTTAACATTTTCAGCCAAGCTTCATTTTTGGGTGAACTATTCCTTTAAGTGTCCATTTTTTTGGGGTCCCTGTACCGCATATTACCTCCATTCTACTCATTATTATGATTATTATTGCTGTGCACATTTGGATAGTTTTCAATTAGACTAAGTTGTCCACATAGCAGTAATAATGACATGTGCGACGTGTTGATATTGTAATTATAATGTACAATGTATTTACATAGAACGTAATTTGTACGTCAGATATTTTTGTGATTTTGGTGCCTTTTGAAATTAAAGTGTTTAATGCATCGGGTGTGTGTTAGAGGATGCTTAAATAGGTTAGGTTTAATAGTGCGGTGAGGTGTGTCCATTTGGAAGTACAGCTCATGATCATGTGAGAGTGGGAATAAGAGTGAGTGCCAGCAGTGTGGGGTACACACACACACACACACTGCTGAGAGAGGCAGTTTCGGTCGACAGGTCTGAGCAAGAGGGCGAGACTGGGAGGCGTGTGAACGGCAAGGTGTATGTGAGGAAAAATTCATGGAAAAGTGTGTGTGCTTGTTTTTTTAAGAGGGATGAATTATTGGACTTTAGAGGGAACATTATCAACCTAATTCTCTCTCTCTCTCTCTCTCTCTGTCTATAATATACAGGTGGTTTTTTTTCAGTTAGGGGAAATTTTCAGGTCTTCAAGTAAAAAAAAAAAAAAGTAAATGAATTATTTTCATTTTAAAGAATAGATTATAATAGAACATTAGAACTGGTTACATGGGTGACTAGGCCTACATACATTTTAAATACCTTTTCTGGTTATTATATTTAGCTTTTATAAATTATACTTTCATAAACAAACAAATGAAAAATGTAAGTTGAAGTATTCATGTCGAATTTAAATACATATATTTATAAGCACACACACACACACACATATATATATATATATATATATATACACACACACACACACATTAAATAATACTATTAATATATTTAAATATATTTTAGTATGTGTTTAATTTACATTATTATTTGTTCATTTAATTATTGCTTTTTTGCATTTAATTAAGTAAGTTATAGATTTATTTGTGGTGGAGGAGCTTAACAAAGTCATCATTATTTAGAAAAAATATTTGAAATAAAAAAACAATTTACTTCTTTCTATTAAAAATTCTTTTTCTTTTTTTCTATTCTTTTTTCTATTAAAAGTAAATTCTGTATATTCTGTAATTCTTAATAATTAGATTTATAGCAATGGAGGCAGATCAAGCCTTATTAAATAAATGTGCTTTTTTTGTGTGTGTTATCGCCAATCGCAAGTAAATGGTGCAGAAAAAGATCTCCTTAAGCTACAAACAATTTCATAAACCCTTAATTCTCCAATTAAACAACAAACAGTGATTAATAATGAAGCAGACACACAACATGCGGTGTCAGAGGAGCGGTTCATGTTTCATTGTTCTTCTGTGAGAAGCTCTCAGATGCTAATCTCTTCATCCTGTGATCGTAGCGTGTCATTAGGTGGAGTGTGACGGCCTCAGGCCCAAACCTGCACCCGTTAAGAGAGATCACCTGAGGCTGCGCTCTTTACCATCGCCGCTCACGCCCACATACTGTACACATACAAAACATATGCTCACACGCATGCACTGGACAAATGGATGAGAAGGATGTGCACATGAACACAGTGGACAGTTTAGGATTGCTGTGTGTGTGTGTTGGTATTTTTGGTTTATGGGGACACAAATGTATTTAATGACATGGGTATGAAAGAGGGATTACAATTTAAAGGTGGTTCATGAGGACACTGCCAATGTCCCTGTAATTCAAAAGGCTTAAAAAACATACTAAACTGTGTCCAGTATGAAGCCCATTATGCCTATGAGGAGTCCCCACAGACCACAAATATCAGCGTGTGTGTGTGAGTGAGTGTGAGAGTGCACCTGGTGTTTATCACATTATGGGGACCAATTGTCCCCACAAAGATAGGAATGCCAGTATATTTTGACCTCGTGGGGACATTTTTTAGGTGCCCGTGTGGAAACAAGCTCATAAATCAAACAGAATGAAGTTTTTTCAAAATCTAAGAATGCACACAGTTTCCTGTGAGGGGTAGGCTTAGGTGTAGAGTCAGTGGAGGACAATACCACTTTCAGTCTGTACAGTAGAAACACCATTACACCTATGGAGAGTTCCTATAAACCACAAAAACCAAGGTGTGTGTGTGTGTGTGTGAGTGTGAGGGAGGGTGGACAGACGTCACATCTGTCGCAGCGTCTCAAGGGACGTCAGACCATGAGAACCAAGTTCTTTCCAAACACACACTCACACACACACACACACACACACACACAAACTCCTCCTACAGAGAGAAAAAGGTCAGTGTCACTGACTGAATCTTGGCCTTAAACACGTACACACTCAGAGCACTGAAATACATGGGTGTAATACTTGATTCTGATTGGCCAATGGTGGCATTCTGTGATCAAATGTTTTTAGTGGCCTCTAATCAGATCTAGTTTTTAGGGAAATAATATCTCACATTATTAGTGTTTTAACTGTATTTTCTGTATTCCTGTAAGATACACTCAGCCTTGGTGAGCAGAAGAGTCGTCTAAATAATCTCTAAGCAACATCAATCTTCTCAACTAGTTCAGTTAAATCCTTGTTTATGTACTTTAGCTGAAATTCTAGTGAAGTGCTTGAATTTCTTGCTTCTCGGCTCAAGTGTGTTTGGGGGGTTCATATTTCACATCTTTCACATCAGGATTCCAATGAGGGTCTAACAGTGTGTGTGTGTGTTGTCGTGTCAGGTTTGGAGGACTGTCAGCTCGCACGGCCTTTAACCATTAAACACATTAGCATTTAGCGTGGTTAGCATTTCACTACAACAGCTGTCTCCTACAAGTGGCCCTAAAGCAGGTCACACACACTAGCATTTACATACACACATAAACAACTCACACACACATCCAAGAGTATATTTATTCACTTTCACATTCACATTATTCTCACGTTTTCGAAGTAACGCTGAAAAGTTTGGTGTTTTTTTTTTTAGTTTCTTCTGTTCACCAAAACTGCGTTTATTTAATCAAAAATAAAGCAAAAGCAGTAACATTTTGAAATAATATACTAATAATATTTAATATGCGTTTGCTATGTGAAAATATTGTATTGAATTTGGAATTTATTCATGTGATGTAAAGCTAGATTTTCAACATCGTTACTCCAGTCTTCAGTGTCACATGATCTTTCACGTTTGCTGCTTATAAAAAATACATTTCTCATTATTTTCAATGGTGCAAATTTTGAGGATCATTTAAACAGCAGAACGTTGAAAAGAACAGCATTTATTTGAAATAGACATCACTTGTAACGTTATGAATGTGTTTACTGTCACTTGTGATCAATTCATTACGTCCTTTCTGAATAAAAGTGTTACTAAAATGAAGTGTACATATAAGTTCTCATTTTGGACCATATATACAAGTACTATGCATTGATGGGCTCAGAGTGAAATGTTATATGATGGACACACTCCTGGCAGAGACACACATCCGCTCAGACATTAATAAGAAAGAGAGAGTAACGCCAGATGCCAGAGGATCGAGTGAGAGAGAGGTCAAGGAGACGAGAGACACGAGGTCTGCTATGAGCAGAATGCTGTGAGATATTTTGGAGGACGCTGGGAGCAGGGGTTCGTCTCAAGGACGCTGTCTAAACGGTGACTGGTTTCAAACCTTCAACAAGAGCACAGCTTACGAGAGACGGCTTACGACAAATGTTCTACGATGTCCACAAGACGCTGGCAGGAGCACAGAACACGCGCTCGGTAAGTCAACCAAAGCCCTGCGAGTGTTTAAGGAGTCTGTTTTTGGAAAGTGAGAGGACCAAACCCAGGGCGAGGTCTGGACAGCAGTTGTCGGAGACTTAGAGAAAATGATACAGCCAACAGCTGAGAAACAAACCTTCACCAGCACACACACACACATAAATACACATACGTAAATACACGTACACACGTAGAGCGCACGCAGATAAACATACTCACACA
>JAUMHG010000069.1:1928862-1940873 GCA_032359395.1 Enteromius anoplus | reverse complement strand
ACATATATATACACACACACACACACACAGGGAACAAAAACGTTTTTATATATGTATGTGTGTGCGTGTGTCATGTGTAGAGTAGTCAGCATTTGAAGTGGATATATATATATATATATGTGTGTGTATATATATATATATATATACATAAAACTACAAACTATATAGACAAGCTTAAAGAAACCCCGAAACTAAGACAAAAAATCCTGTAAAGAAAATAGAGGAAAAAAATGTGTCTTAAACCAAGGCTGCTAAAAGTGAACAGTGACTGTTGCTGTCTGTTGTTCATCTGTGTGTGTGTGAGATTTGGAGAGGTGTATCTGAGGACAGAATTCAGGCACAGTAGGACCATCTGTTCCAAACCTGCTGGGGTGATGGAGCGCCGCGTCCGAATAAGTGTGTGTGTGTGTGTTTTTAGGCCAGTGGAAACATCCACAGTGTTTCTCTAATGGTCCAACATGCACCCAAACACAAAGTCTCTTTTATTTTCCATTTGTTTCCTTTCAGGATGATTATATTTACGAGATGAGCAGACATGAGCATCCCCACACGACAGCACATCATTTACGCCTGTTGTTCTAGGACTAAGAAGGAAATATAAAATTTGATTAACTCAAAAATCAAAAGAACGTTCATCAGTCACTCAGAATTTCTGATTTCCTAACAAATAACTTCCTTGAAGTTTAGTTTTATTTATAGTATTGTAGTATATTATAAAGTATACATACATATATATTTAATTATATAGTAGTATAGTTCTAGTATTTTTTAGCATTTATTAATATCTTGAATTAGCTTTTTAAAATTAATTAATTAATTAGAGTAATTTTGTCATCTGCGTTTTCACTTTCATTTATATGTAGCTTTAAAAAGTTTTTTTCAGCTTTAGTTTCAGCAATTTTAATACTTCAAGTTTGATTGCAGTTACTTGCCAAGGCAACAATTCAATTTTTGGTTTAAATTTAAACAAAATGTGGTTTTGTTTTTTATTTTTTTAACAATTATATCCCAATAATAAAAATAATAATTAAAGATTAAATATTGAAAGCAGAAAAACATTTGATTATTTTTTATTTATTATTTATTTAAATCCTGTCAAAGCAAGAATTTGGTTTAATTTTTTCGTTTATAATTTCAGTGATAGAATCGACAGATAGCTTGAATATTTGATTTTGAACGAAACGCTCCTTTCTGCTGATTGGTCAACCAAGGATCAGCATTAGTTCTTCTATGGTCAGATTGCTCATGTATTGTGTTGAGTGTGTTTCTGGATGAGCACAGACTCCTCTCCCATCATTAAACGCAGGCAGTGCACTTTCCGTTCTGGTTTGGTTTCTTCTGTCCGTACAGCAGCCGGTTCTCTGACAAACACACACACTGTTCCTGCAGCGTGACTCAGAGTGGTGTGCGTTTTGCGAGCGGCGGCGAGACTGAAGCACTCATGTTCTCCTAATATGGCTGAATCTGTTGAGAGGCTCTGGAAACTTCCCTCTGTGTTTGGGATAGCCTACTACTCACATTACTCATAACGCTCACACTATATTTCATTCAGTGAACGGTGTACCCTGATCAGTATTTTTTCAGTTGTTTGATATGCAATATTTCTTTCTTTGACTCATAATATGATCAGATTTGATCAACACACACAAAATGTATGACTTCACAGCAGTATTATTTACATACTATTATATTAATTAATATTTTGAGTTGGCTGTATTTTTATTATTATAATTTTTTTCTATATTTATAAATTAATTTTTTAACATATTTTGTTTTAGTCACCATTTACATTAAAATTTTTTTTTAGTTTAAATTTTTCATCCAATGTTTTGTTATTTTGTCTTCGTTTCAATTACTACTAAAAGTATTAGGTAACAGTATAACAACACTGCTTCCCAGCATGCTACTGTCTGAAATGATTGCGGTGTGATCGTATGGTGAATATAGTTGTTATTTATACTCCGTCTCCTGTGTTGAGTTGTATTGTTCTATGTTTCTGTGTGTAGAGTTCTCATATCCCGCTGATAGATGCTCTGATGATGGCGTATACGTTGGAGATGATGGCTATAGAGAGAGTCGTGGCGAGTGTCAAGCGCTTCTCCACCTTCTGCGCCTCTAAAGAGCTTCCCTTCGACATGGAGGACGCCATGCTGTTCTGGATCAACAAGGTCTGTTGAAAATGATTTACAAAATGTTAAAAATAAGAAAATGGCTTAGAGTTACTGGAAGCGTCAGTATAATAGAAACTAATATCTTTAAATTAAAAGATTGGAGGTTTAAATATATGAGAGTATAAATTGGACCAAAACAGGGGAATTATATCACAAGACAGAAATTAACCTTTTCATGACACATCCTCATAAATAAAGTGGACTATTTTGGTGAAATGTCATCTCATATCATCAATTTTGGGGCTCAGACTGGATAAAAGTTTTCATGGAATATCAAACTCTTTTATTAGAGTTTGTAATCTGATCTGAGTGTGTTTGTGTGCTGCAGGTGATTCTTAAGACGAGAGAGCTCTCCGAGAAGGAACTGAAGATGAAACAGCCACTGATGGATTCGCCGTGCCACCAGAAGGTCTGACCAATCACGAGTCTCTAAAGTGTCTGAGCGTTAGCATGTTCTCCTCGTCGATTGGCTGAATAACTCGCTGTGCATTTTACTACACAGTTTAACCCTGTTCTCTGATCAGATTGCATTCCTTTTAGATCTGATCATTCTCTTCTCCCGCCACCTCTTTCTCTGCTCCACGTTTAACCTTTATGCTCTTCCTGTTTGTCTCTCTCGTCCCGCCCCTTCCTGTCGGATAGTCTCCCTCAAAATGGTACTGGAAGCTCGTGCCTGTAAGTGTCACAGCGCCCCCTGTGTCCGTCACGTCACACTGCGGGAAAAGCATGACTAGATGTTGTGTGTGTGTGTGTGTCACTGTGCATCTCATGCGTTCATCCGTCTGTCCATCTGTCTCTCTCTCGTTTTGTCTCTGTCTGTCTCAGCCTGATCTCATGAACGCTTTGGCCCATTGCATGCTGGAGCCGGAGGAATTCTCTCGTGTGGTACAGTACTCGTGCTCTCTCACTTAAGCACACTGCAGGTCTGCACGGACCCAAAGCCAGGGCTTTTTTAAAATGTATTTTTAAATAGTAACTACAAATAAAAACCTGATGCTGATCAGAGTCCTTCCGGGACCCTCTTTAATACATTCTTTCATACATCCATCTGTCTTTTCATGCATCCACACATCTAACCATTGTAAAATAATAATTTTTAAAATTTTATTTTTAAGATATAATTATACCAGTTTTAACTGTATTCATTTGAATTACATGCGTGTGTTTGCACATACACACTTTTATAATATAAAATAAATTAATTTATATTAATTTATTATAATTTATACATGTATACATAATTTATGTATACATAATATATTTTTTTTAATTATAGCGGTATAATATTATTATTGTATTATATAATTATATATTTATTTATTTATTTATTTTTTACTAATTAATTATACTAATTTTAGTATCAATTTAGTAATTTTTATTTTATTTTTTTGTCTTTTTCTTTGCAGTTTTTGTTCATTTTATATATGTTTATATTAATTTTATATAAAACTACATTAAGTAGTTTTACTCGTTTTTCCTCATTTTGTTATTTTTATTTAACGGTAAATTAAATGTATAAATAAATAATAATAAATAAATGTGAAATGTTGCTGCTAGATGACAAAAATACATTTTATTGATTTTACTTAATGTTTAACAATGTTTTTTTTTTTTTTTTTTGCTTGGTTTTAACTTCAGTTTTAGTTCACTTTATATATAAAACACACACATTTTGAGGGAAATTCATTGGCTCATAAGAAACTACTATGCTTCACAACACATTCCACACATATGTAATTTTGCATGGAAATCATTTTTATTTGTTCCTTTTGGAAATGAAAGTCCTGTCATCTCTATGTATCAGAAGAATGCAAAGATGATTAAGAGCATGGGCAGATTATTTAGTAAATTTTATTTTCAGTCTGTTCCTCACTTATCACATGACATCTGAAGATTTGAAATGCTGTGCTTCAATATAATGTAATATGTTTATTAAGTTGTACAGACTTGTGAGGGTGAGGGTGATTAATTGATGACAGGATTTTAATTTCATATTTTAAGTGAGCGTGTGATTTAGTATGCGAGAGACTGTGTGTGTCTGATCTGAGTTAGACGCTTTCTAAGTCCCTGCCTGCTCTCTCTCAGGTACGGTACCGTAGAGAACACCTGTCCGGCCGGCCGTTCCCACACCTGGCTGTGATGGAGGACCTGATGAAGGATGTTTGTGACGGAGCGGCTCTGCTAGCAGTCATTCACTTCTACTGCCCTGAATACATGAGGCTAGACGGTATATAGACACATAATGAGCAGAATAATCAAGGCAATTCATTTTGATGTAAATTGTACAGTCAGTTCAGCTCAACCGTTTAAATCAGGATTTTTTTGGTGAATAGAAAGTTCAAAGAATGTAGCATGCATTTTGTGATGGTATAAATGTGTTTTCCTTTAGATATTTGTCTGAAGGAGGTGCCGTCTCTGTCAGACAGTGTGTATAACATCCATCTGCTCCGGGAGTTTTCTAACGAATACCTGAACAGGTGTTTTTACCTGCACACCGAAGATCTGCTCTACGGCCCACCGGTGCTGAAGGTTCGTGCTGAAATATATTTAATTCAGTAATACAAAAGTATAGATAAAATAGCTGACTTCTAAGAAACCAAATGCAGAAAATAAAACGGCACTGCATGCATTCAAGTGTTATGCAATTATAATTACTGTATAAAATAAAATAAAATAAAATGTTTTATTGAAATAAAATCAAATGTATACATTGAATTTGAAGTACTAAAATTGCTAAAACAAAAACTGAAAATAAAATAATTGAAAACCATATAAAAATTAAAAATAAATACACAAAAAATAATAAAATTATTCTGTTTTAGTATATATTTGCTACAATTAAATCTTAAAAGCATTAATAACATTTTTAATGAAATAAAGCTGAAATAAAATAAAATATAAATATTGAATATAAAGTACTAAAATGACTAAAACAAAAACTGAAAGAAAATAAATTAAAGCCAAATAGAAATATAAAACATAAAATAAATTCTTATTTAAATTATTGACAAATACTGTTATAGTATGTAAATAAACAACATAAAAAAATGGTTAATATAATCAATCATATTAAATTGTAAAATGTTTTTACATGATTATCATATTTGTTGTACTGTCTGTAATGTATGCAGATTTGAATTAAAATCAAATAAAATATTATTTAAATAATACAGTAATTATATTTTAGTACAGTATATATTTACAGTATTATAGAAGAAAAAGTTAAATGACCTCTTTGACTTGTTCTTGTTCCTCCAGCACAACGTGATGGTTTTCATTGCTGAGCTCTTTTGGTGGTTTGAAGTAGTAAAGCCAGACTTCGTAAAGCCAAGAGACCTTCAAGAGATTAAAGATGGTAAGAATCCTGTCTTTAAAGCACATTACTTTTCTGATGAACACTTTGTTTTAATCTAAAAATGTCACGATTCATTCACTCTTAATTTAAATATGACGTTGTGATTGAAACCCATTGCTCCAATCTGACAGTGAGAGCGTCTCTTCAGCCAAAGAGTTCCCGCCCCCATGTGCCCATATCCAATGCCACTAAGAGAAGCTTCTTGACTCAATCTCCCTCAGCCGACTCCCTGGCGACAGCTTCCACTCCTGATGGCTGTATGCGCTATTACTTGCACCCTGAGGAGTCCTTGTCTGTGTAAGTCTGTGCACATTCCAGTACGTATTTTGCACGACATTGATTGCTTTATAAAACCAATATTTCATTGTTGCAGAACAAACAGAAGCCCCTCCCACAGCCCCTCTCACCCACTCCTCCCACTGCGGCAGAGACATCAGAAGCCCCCTCAGGAGGAGGAGAATTCAGGTAACACCATCTTCTACTCAACTTTCAGGAATATTCACATATTGCTCTTAAAAGTCTTAATCTTGCTCTATCATACTGTGAGCAGAGCCCAGGAACAGGTCAAATTCTTTGTCCCGTATGGATGGACTCATGCTTGGATCACAATTTGCCTGGACAGAATGGAAACAAAGGTTAAGGTCAGGTCAAATCACATTTTCTAAAATATTACTATAGTTTAACTCTGCTTTATTTTAAATATTTTTATTCAATGTTTATTGAATAGTTGTATCTAAAATAAGTTTCTGATGAAGTACTAAACTAGAATTAAAAAAACTATAAATGACAAAAGCACATCACAAAATTTACTTGAATTTAAAATAAATTGTATATAAATATAATTCAATGAAATTCTATTTTATTTCTGTTTCTTATTGTCTGCTTTTGAAAATCCAGGAAATTAAATATATAAATATTTCTTATACACTTTATCTCATATAATTATTTTCTTCTTTTATTTGTAAGTTATTCCGAAATCTATATTGGTTTACAATTTATATAGTCCTTAAATGAATAACTAACCTATTCAAATCTCTGTTTACTCAGGCCCATCTCTCAAATGGAGATGGATTGGGAGCGTGTATGTGGCGATAATATCAGCTTGGCTCGATCCATAAGCAAGGACAGTTTAGCTTCCAACGTCATCTCCATCACTCCACGACACAGCATCAATGGCCAGCCCCTCCCCCAGACACATCACTATGACAACCAGGAGGAAGAGGAGGAGCTACTAGCTGTGATTAATCCAGAGGGCGCGTCTGCATCCAGAGACGCCCGAGCTGGGAGTTTCTTCTTGGAACCCTTGCAACCTGCGGTTCTACGACCGAATAAGGAGAAAACAGGGGTTAGTAAGAGGGAGGAGAGTGGAGAGGGGCGGAGTCAGGGACGCCGGGGGGCGTATACGCCCACAGAATGCACTCTTAACCGGACGTTTACGCCGATCGGTAGCATAGAGCAAGCAAGCTCTCGAGAACAATCACCCGGAAGCTTCTTCCTTCACGATGACACGGAATGCATACGGGACAGTCCTCTCGGAGGCTGGGAGGACATCGCTACAGATTCAGAGTTTGAGGAAGATGATGAAATAGAGGTCCAAGATCAAGAGCTTTCCAAAGCAGTTCTGATGCACACTGGGAGGAAATACATGGGAGAGGAAGAGGAGTCTACGAAACTGCGCGAGGACGTTTGTTTGCGCGAACGGGACGATAAGGAAGGTGCGAGTGGACGGGCGAGTCCTTGCCCCAGCATGTTGTCACAGGCCAGCAGCACTTCGACCGGCACTGGGCGCATGACGAGTTTCGCAGAACGCCGTAGACACCGAGTAGGATTCCCTGATGGTTGCTACAGCACTGGGAGCTCGCAGACGACCACTCCTGATGGATCCGAAAGCTTGCAACTCCCTCCGGATGCGAGTCCGGGAATGCCAGGCGGCCGACCAGGTCTTGCTTCCGAACTCGTACACCTTCGCATGCAGCTGGAGGAGAAACGCCGCGCTATTGAGATGCAGAAAAAGAAGATGGAGAACCTTTCGGCTCGGCAACGGCTGCAGCTGGGAAAAGTGGCGTTTTTGCATGTTGTTAAAAAGGGGAGGAGCGACACGTTGCCGCACCCACTCAAAACGGAAATTGCGTTTAAAGAGAAAGCGATCGCAAAGGACGACACGTTCGTCGAATTTCTGAAAGCCCAAGGGAAAGATAAAGAGTGTAAAGAAGCACCAGTAGAGGAGGATAAGGACAATCGTGTAACCAGAGGGGGCGGTGCTACGGATGATGGCGGAGAACCAGATCTCAGCGAATGTAGCCGTTCCATTGATCTCCTAAACGAAGCTATCGGAGCGATACAACAGCAAATGATGCAACTGTCTTTCCAGCAGGACCTGCTCATGAAACAGACCATCCAGTCCCCACAGGAAACCAAACCAAGCACTGTGCCGCCCTTAAACGAACATCCGCCGGATCAACCAGAGACTAAGTCGCACTTCTCTGTGCAGTTCACGGAAACCCTTTCCACAGCGGCCAAACGTCCTCCCAGGCTCAGCTCGAGTCGTACGCCTCGGACGAAACCTAGCGACCTCAAACTGAGCAAAGATGCAAACAGTCGTCCTGTGGCGAAAGCAAGCACTCCGGTGCCGGGAGGCAGGACCCCCCGGGCTGAGAATGAGGAAGAGGGCGGGGCTAAAGATGGTGGGCGTGGTTTGAAAGGAATAATTCGCAATACTACGTTCAGACTGCAGGATGCCGCAAACCAACCCGCTGACAGCCTCGACTCGCCCCAAACCGAACTCCCTCTGCTGGAACCGTCGCCTATGGATCCGACCCGGGAGCGGAGCGAGTCCGGCGGCTCTGGAAAGGAGAACGTTCCGGTTCTGTCTGAGGAGAACAAAACGAAAGCACAGCTGATTGAAGTGGACCTATCTGACCTCGCTGAACCGGCTGAAACTAGCACAGAACCTGATGGGGAACAGAAATCCGGACTGGGATTCTTCTTTAAGGTACCAGAGCATTTTTGCAAAAGATGATGATGATTACAATTTTTAAATCATAATTTATAATATGGTTCTATCAGTATCTATGCTATTTTTATTGTAAAAAAAACATTTTATTATATTGTGTTATACAATGGAAAGTTTCAACCCCAAGAAGAGTTTTTTAAAGTGATTTATTTGTATTAAATGTATTATTATTATCAAGAAGATTGGGTTACTATAAAGGGTTATTATAGGTTCATATTTTAGTTTTAGGAGTGCCAAACATGCTGATATGCATGCAAGGACTTTAATTTTTAATTTATTTTTACCTTATTTGTTTAACGGCTCCCAAATGATTTGCTCAACGATTAATTTTTCCGAACCCCACCCCAGTGATTGGTAGATTTCATTTAAAGCAGTGTTTGGGAGCTTTTAATGCTCCAGCTTTATACATCTTTTCGTTTACTTAGAGCTGTGTTACACACTGCATGAAAGCTCATTTTCAAAAATCTGAAATAGGGGCACTTTAATTGCAATATAAAATTGTGATAATTTCTTGACACATCCTGCTTCATCCTATTTATTGCAGGATGATCAAAAAGCAGAGGACGAGCTGGCTAAGAAGAGGGCGGCGTTCCTCCTCAAACAGCAGCGTAAGGCAGAGGAGGCACGAATACGTAAGCAGCAGCTGGAGGCTGAGTCAGAGCTCAAGCGAGATGAAGCCAGGTAACGGTCGATCTAGTGTGTCTTTAAGTAAAAACTGTAGAAGGGCTGCTGCAGATATTCCCCGATTCATGTCATCTGTGTTTGTTCATGTCAGACGAAAAGCAGAGGAAGAACGTGTGCGTAAAGAAGAGGAAAAGGCTCGTAGGGAGCTGATCAAACAGGAGTATCTGAGCAGGAAGCAGCAAGAACTTCTGGAGGAACAGGGTGTGACCAAACCACGCCCACGTAACAGGAGGCCCCGCCCTAAATCACTGCATCGCGCTGAATCTTCCTGTTCTGCTCGTACGACAGCTTTACGTTTAATGTGCCCTATTTCTGACTTGACATGTGTGCATCTGTACATGCTGCGTTTATTTTAGCTTCACTCTTCCTCTCTCCAGCGGTCAGCCTCTGTTCTGCCCCCTCCGGATCGTCTCTGTCATTGGCCTCTGCTGCTACCGAAGGTGACAGTGTGGCTTCAGGAGGGGCCAGTTCACACAGGTGAGCAGGAACAGGGCATCAGTGTGCAGCTCACTTAAAATGTTCCTTTTGTACATTTATTTCTTTGATTTTTACGTTTACATTTTAGTCATTTAGCAGATGCTTTTATCCAAAGCAAATTGCAAATGAAGACAACAAAAGAGCAACAACATGCAAGCACTGTGACAAGTCTGATAGTGTAACGCAATACACGTGCTATAGCAAAGTTTATTTTGTTTTTGTTTTTTTAAGAAAACAAGTAGATAGATGATAGATCTAAAAAAGCATTAGAATTGATAGAGTAGAGTTAGAGGGTCAAAGATGGGTTTTATCTGTTTCTTGAACATGGCTTAGGATTTCTTATGCATTATTTGATTTATTTTTATTTAATTAATATATTTGTTTATTAATATTTATGTATTGTTAATTCATTTATGTATTTAAACCTTTTAACATTTATTTAGATATTTTAGCACATCACACTTTGAGTTGATGGATACACACTAGCTGCTTCAGAGCTACTTTATGTATTTTTTTTTTTATATTAAATGATTTATTATTTATTGTAGTGTCATTTTTATGTATTTTTCTTAATTTTCAATTTCTTTTTTTTTTTTACATTTATATTAGTTTTGTCAAATGATTAATTGGAATTAACTGCATACAAAATGTTTGTGTTTTCTGTGTATATTTATGTATATATATATATAAATACACACACATACAGTATATATGCTTGAAAATATTTACGTCTACAGTCGTCAACATTCGAAGTGGATCAAAATCTTTCATCAAAGTTGTCCCAAAAACAATACCTATTCTTGTCTTAGGACAACTTTGATCAAAAGGTTTTGATCCACTTCGAATGTTGACTACTGTATATTTATATTTATATCATTTATATAAAATTTAAATATTTTATTATGCATGTGTATGTTTATTTATTTATACATAATACATATACACAGCACACACATCATCTGACAGGACTAATTTATATATTTGAGTTCTTAATACATTTGAATGAAAATACTGTATGTTTAATGTATTGTAATTAAATTTTTTTTAAATGTATTTTTCAGCAACTCACATCTACAGTTATCAGATTATAATAACACATAAATTCCTGAATGTGTGTTTTAGGGGAGAATCTGTGGAATCGTTTCCTATACTGAGCCGAAATGCAAGCCGGAACATGGAACGAGACTGGGACAACGGCTCAACGGCCTCCTCTATCACATCTGTAGCAGAATACAATGGTGAGACACTTCTTGAGTGTGTAAATACTGAATCATGTTATGTGTTTATTAAGCCAAAATAACAAACTCACTCTGTGCTTTTCCTTTCCGTCCTCAGGCCCCAGATTATTTAAGGAGCCAAGTGCAAAGTCCAACAAACCGATCATCCAGAATGCCATCGCTCACTGCTGCCTCGCGGGAAAAGTCAATGAAGCCCAGAAGAACGCCATTCTGGAGGTGCGTGCAGATTCTGTGACGGCACACTTTCAGGATGTTCAGTCTTATATGCTACCATACCACCCTACTTATGCAACACATCGTATGGATGCTGTGCATAGTATATTTGCATGATTTATTATATAGTTTATTTTGTTTAGATTTTATGTTTTCTGTACTTCTAAACTGTATACACAAAATCCATCCGAAACTAAGATTTACACATCATCTGCATAAATAAGCTTACCATTGATATATGGTACAGGAAAATATTTGGCAAAAGGGTGCAAAAAAAAATCTAAATATTGAGAAAAATCACCTTTAAACCTGTTCAAAGTCCTTAGCAATGCAACTATTTAAAAAAATGTCTTTTAATATATTTATGGTAGGAAATCAACCAAATATCTTCATGGAACATGATCTCCATTTAATATCCTAATGATTTTTGCTATAAAAGAAAAATAATAATTAAGACCCATAATTTTGATAGATATTTTTGACTCATACAATGTATTTTTGGCTATTGCTTAATAAAGATTTACATTTTTTTTTACATACTTTAATAAACCAGCATACCGTATGAACCATTACTGTATATTATTGGAAAAGAAATATTTTTACTATGTACTATATTACTTGCACAGACTACTATTAAGACAATATTGCATATCAAAGTAAAACATTCAAATTTGTTGCACAGTTACTTACATTTATATTATGTTATGTTTGCGCATGTAATAACCAGAGATGTATAAAGTACTAGAGACCAAGACTTGAGTAAAAGTACAAGTGCTCTATCACAAAAGTGACTTGAGTAGAAGTAGAAGTGCTCTTTAAGCACCATACTTAAGTGGAAGTACTAAAGTATTCAACATTTT
>JAUMHG010000069.1:1900059-1921258 GCA_032359395.1 Enteromius anoplus | reverse complement strand
AGGGTAACGGTGCTGAGAGCGTCACTCAAGGTAACCTTGCTGAGAGGGTCACTCAGAGTGGTAACGGTGCTGAGAGGGTCACTGAGGGTAACCGTGCCAAGAGCGTCATTCAGAGTGCTAACGGGGCAAAGAGCGTCACTCACAGTGCAAGCAGTGCTGAGAGCATAACTCAGAGCTTCCTGTTCCTCTACTGTTCTCTGCTCTCCTTCATCCTGCTACACTGAATCCAGCAGCAAAGACCCTCCACATCTGTGCAAACTTTAAAAACATATAAAACACACTGCAGAGAGACACTTGCATGACTATAAATCAGCTGCTGATTGTGCAATAAAGTGTGATTGTTTGTGCAAATTTATTATAGGCAAACATTTGTTATATTTAGCTTTTATCACTGGGATTGCATAAAATATCTAAATGTGTGTTTAAATGCATTTGTATTTGTATTCGCAATTGTATTTGCTAGTTTGTCAGGCCTTCTCCACATTTTTGAATTCAACCTTGACAGACTCACTCTATTCTTCTTGCAAATGATTTCTGACCAAAATAGAAAATAAAAATATACTATTTTATTTCTGTAACATTTCATTCAAGTAATTTCTTGTGTGCATAATTTCCATGCTATCTGCAAGAAATAATATTGAAAATTACAAATATCACAATTAGGATGAATTTAGGATGCATAAGACACAGTCCTTGTTTTTCTTCAAACCATGAGAAATTAGAAATCCTGTGTATCCAGCAGGGAGTAACTGTTGATCAGGCATTGTATCTTCTTTTCATTTAATTGTTAGACTTTTCTGGTCTTTTGATGTGTATCTTAGCAGCTTTTAACACAAACCGATGCTTTTTTGTTAGAGACATTAGCACATTTTGCAAAAAAATAAGAGAAAATAATAATTTTTTGACCATATGTCAAATTGAAACCTATACCTCACTTTGTAATTTAGCAATTGAGCTGTCATTCTCATCCGAGGAAAATGCCCTTCAGCCTTTCAACATTCAGTGGTAGCAGCTTCACAATAGTTCACGTGACTCATTACAGTACAGTCCAAGTTTATGAAGTAATAAAGAATGCGTAGAACAGATCCTAAGCCAAGCATAATTAAATTATTAAGAAATGATTTCCTGTCTGTTTCTCACACTAAACCATCATACGAGTTGAGACTTGAAATTTGAGGGAAAGGCATACGTACATTTAGGCTACTATTAAAATATGGACCTCAAAGTTCATTTAAGTTATTTTGATGGTAAAGGGGGGCATGAATATTCTGCTTTATCGTGTGTATTGGGTTTTGACCACTTTTGCACATCTGCAAAACAAACAGAACTGTGGTTTCTGCAACAGGAAAAGTGTTTTTTTTTTTGCAGATTGTTTTTGTCTACACGGTCACTTACAGTATCTAATTGTTTGTGGAAGGAAATCAAGCATCAGGCTTGTTTTTGATGGGGTATACTTATGTGCAAACCCCTCCCATTTTTAAGCGGACATAAAAGGCAAATTGAACATTGTCTGTTCATTCTTGCTCCGTCACAAGATGCATCTGCGAGTCTCCATCGTTCTTCTTTTCATTCTTCTCACTGGAGGTACAGAAAGCATACCGTATATTTAATCTATTTTGTGATGTAAATACATGACACTGAATGTCTCTCTCTGTCTGTTTGTCATTTAACTGTTCTCTCTGGTCTGCAATAATTGCAAGGATCTATCAGGAAGTATTTGTACAAAAGAGAAAACATGTCATGCTAAACATACCAAGTGTGCAAGTACAAAAACAGTAGACTACATAGGTAAGTTGAGTATGATGAAGTGCACTTTTACTGTTACAAAATGCCAATGTTTTATTTTACTCTTTTAAAATCAAACGTTTTGGACAAAAATTGTATTTGAATTGTTTATCTTAAGTCTTGTAAATGTTTGCCATTTCTTTTTTTTTTAATAAATTGAAGTATTTCATGTATTATTGTAAAATGTTATTAAAAAGACCTGTCTGCTTCCTTTTTGTTGTTGTTTTTTTGGTTTGTTGTGATAGGACAGTATAGAAACCTGACCGAGGAGCTGGTGAGGTTCGGAAACTCGACTCGTCTTAAGTACAAACAAGCTACATGTAGGACCATGAGAGGTATAGTGCTAGTATTCTGGTATCTATCTATTGTTGGCCATTAAAAACTCTAGATATTTTCTGATTCAGTTCCTTTTTTCCCAAGTTTCACTGTATCGTAGTAAAAATACAATGTTTACTCAAAACCCCAAATATTTATTCCAGTGTAAATATTCTTCTCTCTTTTTTGAATTTTTTTTATGTACAGTAGCAACCTGGAAGTCCTTTTCTTGGAGCTGTGCCATGCCACATGAATGTAAAAGCTGGTCTTTTAGCACAGGCTGCTGGAGAAAGATGTTTTATGCCCAGTGCTGTTCCACCAAATTCTGCAATCACAAAACAGGTATCATTATTCTTTTAACTAAATGCCAAATACAAAAGTAGATAACATTTGAAAAAGGTTATGCTTTTAACTGGAGACTAAAGGAGATAAACACTATTTGTTTAGAAAAGAAATGCTATGGAATTATGTAGGCAAAATTGTCAGTTTTGTGTGATATAGTTGCACGTTTTTAAGTGCACTTCTATGTTAATGTTGTTTAATTGTGGTGTAATATTTTATTTACAGATCTTGCAGGTTTTTCTTCGACCTCTTATAACCCCAATGGAAAGAAATGTTTCACTTGCGATGATGAGAGCTGCTCAAAAGTAATGAGTTGTTGGGGGGATGAAAGCCGCTGCTTTACTACAAAAGTCAATGGTATAAAAGTAGGAGTTTTCTTCTCTATTATTGCCCTGTTAGCAATTTTGACCCACTTGATTTCTTTTTCTTGCTTGTTAATAGAGACGATAAAGCCCGTCAAAGGATGTGTATCGAAATCTGCCTGTGATCGGGAGCTTGGACAGATTTTAGAATCGTATGGGAACATCTCATGTTGTTCAGGTTATCTGTGTAACAGTGCTGAGAGCGTCTCTCAGAGCTTCCTGTTCCTCTGCTGTTCTCTGCTCTCCTTCATCCTGCTGCACTGAACACAGACGCTCTTCACATTCTACAGCAATGATTCTCACATCAGCGTTTTAATAAATTACTGTGGATTTTAAAGAAAAATAGTACTGTCTGAAATTATTTGATTAAATGATTTAAGAACCTCAAAAATGGTCTTCATTTAAGAATAGACTGTGACGATTTATATATTCTGAAAAACTTGTAAAGTTTATACAAACTCAAGTGCTGTGAACATATTAGATGCTATAAAGAAATTCAAGTGCATTTTTCGATTAAATGTTTCTTGCAGATTGTTGTTCAGACTATTTTGTAATAATATAAGACTAATCATGTATGTATTGCACACAAGGAATTTGACTTGACAACAAAAGCTTTCAATACAGACATAGAGAAGACATACATAATAGTGAAAACGTACAAAGGAATAACACAGTAGAGACAGAATATGCTAGTATGAGAAGAAGAAGAAAAAAAATTAATTTAAATAATATACTATATACAGAAAACAGGGCAAAATGCAATTGTTTTGTGTAAGTTATTTTACACTATATCAACTGTACCCATGTTACAAGTGTGCAGATATGTTATTCACAAAGTGTGCAAATTTTGGGTTTGTGTATTATAATGACTGACAATGTATAATTAGATGTTTTAACTGTTGAGGCTAAATATGTGGGAAAAAAACTGTTCCTGTGCCTGGTTGTTCTGGTGGTTAGTGATCTGTATCGCCGACCAAAAAAAACAAGTATTTTAATAGAGATTACAGACATTTGGACCCAACAAGATGTAAAAATAAAGGTGCTTAAAGGCAGAGGCATGGCTCCAAATTCTGGGCCCTATGCACAAGCAGTGGCCATGGGCCCCCGTAAGCTACCTACATCAATCAACTGATGCATTTACCCAAAATATTAGCATTTACATTAGGTAACAACATTTATTGTGGTCTTAAAATTATATTTAAAGGAAAATTACACTTCTCAGGGGCCCTCCCCCCCACTTGGGGCCCTGGTAATTTAGTGTGACATCAGTGGATCAACCTCACTTTAGTGATGCTCAGAGAATACTTTTTTGTGCAAATAAAACAAAAAATCAGTTTCAAACATCTTCCAGAAGCTTTTCTCTTGTTAGTGCTTCCTTAAGATGAATGCTTGTTGTTTTTCTCATTTGAGATGGTATGCATCTTATTATTAAAAGTCTGAAATGAGGAACATCATATATAATTAATATAATATATAATATAATTAACTGCTCACATGTACATTCAAGACATTTGGCATGCACACTTCTTAAGAGTGATTTTTTGAGAAACCCACCTTACCCCTGAAAGACAATTCACAAAAACATGCACATGCAGACCACACATACTGAACATTTTCCATGTAGGTTTTTGTTTTTCAGTGGTTGGGACTTTCCACTGACCACACATTTTTTTCAGCGTTAGACTTCAAATGAAACCCTCACTCGTTTGGTTTTCAAAAGTGTTAAAGCTACCCATCAGTGGTCAGGGAGGTGCCAGCAACCAGCCTGAGGTGGCACAGAAATCTTCGTAATTCTAATATACAAAGGTGTTTATCTGGAAGTACTGGATTGTTTTTAGTGCCTAAAACAAACCTGAAAATATATATATTTCTACTAAATTGTAATTGAGATATTTGTGAGTTAGATCAATATAGAGTGAATATGACCATTTATATATTATTTCTCATTTTTAAATAAAGGGGCTCACTACATGCTGCGCATATATGCCGGAGTGTAAAATGGGTTAGCTTGTGCATTTAAATAATATGAGTAATGCACATGGTTTAACTTTATAGTAAAAGTGCACTGTGTTCACTTTTACTTGTGCATTAAATTACAAACTAAAAATACATATATCAGGTTTATTGTAATCTCGAATGGCAGAATATTTCAGTATGCATTTCAGAGACGTTAATGTGATGCTTATACATAGGGCCTATATATGATATGTGCACCTTTAATCGCCTTTAAAAAAATAGTTTGTAACCAGGCTTTTCTGTCACCAGTGGTTTCCATAGCAGGAAAAAAATACCATGGAAGTCACCCAAAACAGCCTGGTTACAAACTTTCTTTAAAACATCTTCCTTTCATACAGGTTTTGAACTACTCGAGGACAAAAACTTCCCCGCCACTGCTACCCATCTTTATAGATAGACCTAAAATTTATGGCTGTTGACGCTTACATTTTTCATTTTTTATTTTATTTTTTTCTCTCGTTTTCCTTTAACCTAAACATTTCCTCTGTAAACATGCAAGGAAATCCCTTGTTATTAAAGCTCATCTGATCCTGTATTTAGTGTATTCTGCCAGTAGATGACAGTAGATAGTCCGTTTACAAGCAAGACATTTAAGTTTACAGTTGCTAACATGAAAGTTACATCATAAAAAATAAAAATAAAAATTTAATAGATGAAATAGACGCATAACTGTTTGTATTGTTTTTTTCTCTTGAATTCGAATTACAATAAATGTGTGATATTCAGATCAATTACAAATGTGCCATACTGTATGTCATATGTACATGTACAAACTACTACTACATATACTGTAAAACATTACTTTGGTGTAAAGCTGCTTTGCAATAATATGTATCATGAAAAGCGCTAAACAAATAAATTTGAATTGAAAATTTGAATTGAAATACGAAATTCCATTGGGTTCTTAAAATCAAATTCAACAAACAATGACATAATGAATGATTTAAATGTTATTTTAATCCATATATAATTCGACAGTATATAACATTTAATTTCTTAGTTACTGTTTAGCGTATTACAAAATGCATTTTTTGCTGTTTCTTACGGCCTGACGCTCACAATTGACCTTACAGCCAATAGGAGTGAAGCAGAGGCGGGCTAATCGACCTCTTCTGTCCAATCATCTTGCACGCCTTAGCAACGCAGCGCACCCACCGCCACGAAATCTTTTTAATATTCTTAAAATAAACCGTCACCATTGGAAGGATTCCGGAATGGTTATTTATAGGTTTCCCGCAGGATTCAACATTATCTAATAAATATTCATACGCTAAGGGTTCTCCGCAGTGGAATTTCATAAACCGCCAAACTCCTGAAACTTTGCGCGTGCTCGCACGGTGATGTCACGGATTTTAAAATGGCGGTTCCAACGTCTGCTTTGAAATTACATTCGTAATCTACCGCTCACAGTTCAAAATAATGCAACGGGCATCATGTTTTGAGAGAAATATTGTTCACAGATAAAACAAAACACTCATAATTCGACTCAGAATGGATTCTGTTGTCGGAGAGGACCAAACGCTGCCGTTTGACATCAATCTGAGGTGAAGCGCTTTAAAATTTAATTTCTGTCAGTGTCTGTCAGGTAACGTTAGCGTTAGCATGTTAGCACGAGGGAAAAAACATTTAAAATAAGCACGAGAATAGTTCCTACCAAATGTTTTCAATATGTTATTCAACATTACAATTTCTAAATGTTTTGTGGCGATCCACTCGACCGATAAAACATAAGATGTGCTAACGTTAATACAGCACATTGAGCTATTATCCGATGTCGTTAATATAACTAACGTTAATTGTGTACGTTAACTTCATTTAACCTGTAGCGTATCATGATTTGCGAATGTGTTGCTTTTATCCTGTTATCTCAAAAAAACTATGCACAATATGCTATTGTTATTAACTTTTTTCCAGCCGTCTGACAGCTATGTGTTCTTGACAGCTGCAAAGACGATTTTCTAAAAGTCTTGTTTCAGATCCAACTATTATATCCGTATGCATCTAATGTGTGTATATTTATGAATACTTTAATATTTTGCATTGACATTTTCTGTTTGCAGGGGATGTGAAGAGGTTTAAATCCAGCTTTTGTGGTTGTTATTATTATATTGTTGATCATGTGTGTGGAGTTTAAATTTGAATCTCACAGCCTTCGTGTTAAAAACAAAACGCACATGATCCTCTTAGGTTAGTTAAATATAGCAGGGACTCGATCTCTAAAGCATCTGGGCACACGAGGCTGTTTTTGACATTGTTTACCGCGTTCAGGAGTCGGATCAATGTTCGTGGAAAATATTTTTGGAGAGTCAATACATTCACAAACTGTGATCAGATAGGGGTAATTATATTGTAATTTGTTAAGAAATAGCTAATTCGTTTTGTTTGCATCAAATGGAGCGCGTTATATATAGCCGTCTCCATTAAACTGTATATGTCAGGCATTAAAATGGACAGAAGTGCATTGAATACAGACCAGAACAATATCAAGCAGATTTGAAGAGTTAGTTTATTAGTGCAGTTGGAAAGCATGCACACTTTGCTTTCAGTTTCTAAAGTGGCTTTAGTTTTTGTATTGAGTAATACTAACAGGCAGAGAGAGAGAGAGAGAGTCTCTAGCTGCTGTTATGTGTTGATCATGCGCTGTCATAGTAAAAAACACATTACTTCCTTCCTGTAAACGGCACATAGCGGAATAGCGCTCCTGTTTATTATCTGACGCATTGATCTCCTCTATGTTTTACCTTTCTGTGGCCATGTGAACACGAAGGACTGATTTAGGTAGGTTGTAACTCTGTTACACCTGTGCTGCTTCTGTGTAGAGCTGTAGACCTGCTGCTGTGCTGTGTGTTTGTAGTAGATCACTGCTTTATTTCAGAACTCAAGTCAAGTTCAGCAAGTCTCTAATAGGCAGGAGTTCAAGGCCTCTTGGGTTTGATTGTCAAGTTAGAGACCGTCTGTGCCGTCCTGATGGTCGTGTCATTGCAGTGTCACTTTTATAAAGCAGGTGGTGAGCCTGTGGGGAAACACAAGACGAAAGCTGATAGCAGTCAGCTGCTTGATTCTCTGACACCTGAGAGGAGCTTTTAACCCATTTAAATACAATTCTGAGACTAACTCTCTTGTAAATTCATAAGACAATTATATAATAGTTTGTTGGTGCCTTCCTGTGGCTAGCACAATGCTAGCGGTGCAGGAAAATGTGAGAAGAGGAAGTTGTTTGTGATGTGTTGAAGGCGTTGTGTACGTTTGGCTTCATCCATCCTGTTCACAATACTGTTTACATTGTTATTGTTGCACCTGCTATTATCTCTACATGAATGTGGTCTCATGAATTCTGTATGCATATTATGTAAGTTGTATTTTTAAGCTGCGTTTTGGTCAACACACATAGGATGTAGTGGTCTTTTGGGATTTTTGTGTTGGGCTTTTTCAGTGGCTGATGCTGATGTGGAAATATGGCTGATTTGAGAGGAAATAATTAGAGATCAACCTTTCTAAATAAATCTAGTTACAGGTCTAGCTTAGTAATAGCTTACGCTATTATTATTATTTTTATATGTATTTATTTTTTTGTCTAATAGAAAATCACAATATTATTGTTTAAAATGCAGAAATGAAAAAAATTGTTAAAATTAGCTTGTTTATATGAGTCAATATCATTAAAGTTAACACAAACTAATATTGTAAAAAAAAAAGATGCTTAGATGTTATCTAAAAAAAAAGTGTATAATAATAATAATAATATGAAATAAAATACAATATAAAATAAATTTATTTCAACTAGTTGTCAAGCCATAATTTCTTACTTTTCATTAGTTTAATTTCATGTAAGGAAATAACTAAAACTCAAACTCAATTCAACTTAATAAAATTGGAAAATCTAAAATAAAAAAAACTATATCTAAATATAATCGAAATATTTTTTAAATAATGCTTAAACTCAAATTATTATTTTTTTTACATGTTTTAAACATGATTAAACATTTTTGTTAGTTAAAAAGGTTAGCTATTTCAGCTAGTTGCCAGCACAACATTTAGTTAAGTTTAATATAGCCTAAAAAACAAAAATTAAAATTAATTTTATAAACGGCATAGACATAATTTTAGTTTTTAGGATGAAAAAAAGAAAATATAAAATCATATGTGTTTTTAATTTACAAGTTAGAAATGGAAAATTATACACTTTCAAATGTACGTATTTGAAATACTTTAAAATAAAATAACATAAATTGGCAAATGCCACTCATTTCAAATATCAGCCTATAAAGATATTGTATGAGAAATAAGATGCATAAGATGCTTAGACCTGCGAGGCTCTTCTGTTTGACAGCTGCTCAGTCTTACGTAAATCCAGTGTGCTGAGTGTCCCAACGGGCTTGCCGTAGGTCTGGGTGAATGTCAGAGGAGCAAAGGGGATTGAACTTGTTAGGAAGCCAAGAGTTACAGCAAATTCACACAAACACAACCTAAACATGCTGTAATCTGTACATTCACATTAGTTTCTGACGGCCTGCTTACATCATGCTCTTGCTTGTAGCCAGTGCTGCACTTTAAAGCGGTTATAAAAGCACGCACACTTTATTTCTGCTCCTGCCTTGAGGTTGGTTCATGAAAGCGTCCACAGACGTATGCATTGTCCATCCTCTCAGGTTTTGTGTGTGTTTCCATGAGCTGGATCGTGAAACAGAATAGACGCTGGCTGTAGTGTTGAGTGTAACCGCTGGATATTTGCACCTGCTTAATGGATGAACGCTGACAGTTTTGTGACTTTGTTGTGGTTGCAATGTATTTGGCTTGATGTTTTGCTTTTTTTAGTATGTTTAAACGTCTGTTTGGCTTTTTGTGATGCACGTGTGTTTATATCGCAGTATTTCCAGACTGCCGGAGTCTCTGAACAGCGGCAACTTCAGCATGGACGACATGACAGGTACAAAACCCCTTATTCTCGTAGTGTAATCTGTAAACAGAAGACACAAATGAGGAATTGGTGCTTTTGAACTATTTTGCAGATTCTTTTAAGCAGGCAAATTTGTGTACAATAGCCTCTGAATTGCCGAGATTAAATCGATTATGTAAAAGAACAAGATGAAAAGACCATTATTTTGTTCTTCCCTCCAGCTTTTTACCTTTAACGCTAATAAAGACACACAGTCTGACACACTTGTTGTATTTCTCTCTGATGTCTGTCCTTGTGTATCAAACCACATGGTCTTAATAAGATTTTCATCAAAGCCTCAAAGGGTCAAATAAAAATAAGTGAGACTATGATCATTTCTGGAGTGAACAGAAGTGTGTTTGTTCATTCGTTGATCTGTTGTCTTGTCGTCTGCAGCGCCTCTGTTTCCAGGGCAGAGGATGTCTCCAGCCAAAGCTCTGACCATGAAAGATTACGAGAATGTAAGGACAATACAACTTGTTTGTTTGTTTTTTTTATTATGAGAGAGAGAAAGCTGGTACATTTTAGGCAACTGTGCTGTGTGTGTATGATGTCTAAATGCTTCTATTGGTTAGGGATGCACCAATCCGGATCGGCCGATCCGTTTGCATGTTTTGTCAGTAAACGCGGTCCTTTAATAAGCGCTAAATGCCATCAGGTGCGTGATTTCACATTCAGCCGTATATACTACACACTGCCGTTGTTCACTGACGAGCTGCGCAAATCCATGCTGATAATGAACATGGTTTTGCGCAGCTCGTCTGTGTGTAGTATAAACGGCTCAATGTGAAATCCAGTAAAGAAATCCATCTCCTGTTGCTCTCTCTCATCTCCATTAAAACTGTTTCGGAGTGTTTTTACTTGTAAATGGTTCTTGATCTCTGTATTTGTCCACTGATTCAGACAAGACCACTGTCACTGGAGGAAGTGTGATTATGGACTTGGTGTGAAGTTAAAAGCATCTTAATGATGGATTGGTTTCTTATAAACATTCAGCTTTTTGCTTCATAAAATGTTAGTTGATGGGCTGAAGTCTTGATTACTTGTGGATTATTGTGATGTATTTATCAGCTTTGGAATCATTCTGACCGCACCCATTCACGGCAAAGAATTCTTTAACATGTAAGGGATATAATGCAATCATTTATGTAATTATATAATGATATAATTTATTCAAATCTGTTTTGATGAAGAAACTAACTATTTTGAGTACATTTTCAGCATTTTGTAACTTCATTTTAAGAGGTCGGTATGCAACTAATATGGTTTCTTTGGCAGTAATGATATTCTGGTATGGATTATCTGCCTGTCCATTTAAGGAAAAGTGTTTACTACTTTATACTAAGATAAAGATCTGTGTGCATTCCTGTGGCTGTGTGTCTGAATGAGAGAAAGTGTGTTTGTGTGCTTTTAAAACACAGAGATCTTTCAAAGCAGCTGCCCATCACTGTGGTGTTTGTGGTTATTCCACACTCTCTCGTTCTATTTGTATGTCTTTCTTCCCTTCCCCCTCTTTCTGCCCCAGATGTTGAAGTAAAAAATGCTCGGAGTACAATGACGCACAGTTCGCTGCCCTGCCAGTCTCTCTCTCTCTTACACACACTCATGGCAACCCTCATTACTGACCCACACACAGCCTGTTATAGTCGCTCTGTTTCTCTTTTAGTTCTCATCTCCTCCCTCCCCATCCCTCTTTCTGTTATTTGGAGAACGGCTTTCCTTATGTATATTCACAAATAAGCTTGAATTCTGACTTGTTTTTTAAGATATTCTACACATATTACTTAAATAGAAGATTCTGGTACATGTTTGTATTGTCTGTGTGTAAATAAGGAGTACTGTGGGAATAATTTCTGTGGTTCCCCCTGTAGCAAATCACAGCTCTGAAGAAGGAAAACTTCAACCTGAAGCTCAGGATCTATTTTCTGGAAGAACGTGTGCAGCAGAAATGTGACGACTCCACTGAGGACATTTACAAAACGGTGACTGACACACACTGTCACACACAAACAAGTACACACATGACATAGTTCATCCCTTCATATTAAAGCAAGCAGTTTTTTTGTGCGTGTTAATCTCAGTTGTAACTTGTCTAATTTGTGTAGAACATTGAGCTGAAGGTGGAGGTGGAGTCAATGAAACGAGACCTGGCTGAGAAACAAGAACTGCTTGTGTCTGCATCGTACGTCCTGCCCACTTGTTTACTTCCTATTTTTACTAATCATTGCTACAACGTTATAGTTCATTGAGTGATAAATCCTGTTTCTTCCTTGTTCATCAAAAAATTGTTCCACTTGACTCTATTTTTTTTCTCTTAATTTCGTTCTATATTACTGCTATAGCTGTTTATGTTAAAAAAAATAACTCCACCTGCATTACTCACTAAGCTTTCAGGTTATATACTTACAATTGAACACATGTAGAAGGCAATAGATCTAAATGGTGTGTGTTTGTGTGTGTAGAAAAGCATTAGAGAGTTTAGCCAGTAGAGGTGTTGATGATGGCAGAGAGAAAATGCAGAGAGAAATGGACTCATTTAGGAAAGCTTTCAGCACTCGGATTCAAGAACTCGAAGAGGTAAAACAAACCCTACTATGTTCATAACAAATACTTGGGAATGTGTCCTCCATCTTTAGTCATTGCTTTCTCTTTCTCTCAAGTCTCTGCAAGCCGCCCAAGAGGAGCTGGAAAGCATGGCCACCATTGCCGAACAGGAGAAGGTGAAGAATCTTGGATTGGAGAAAGAGCTACAGGCTGCCAAACAATCAGGACCCTCAGCTGATTCAGGCTCCACCCCGGAACAGGTCCGAGAGCTCCAGCAGGCTCTTCAGGAAAAGGGCAGGTGATTCAGAAAGAAGTTACATTACTGAAACATCCGTTTACATCAAAAAAGTGTAACTATTAACATATCCTTGATATGATTTCCTAAGTACTATTGAGCAGCTGCAGATGTCACTCAAGAATCAAGACACCATGATTGGAGAGCTTTGGAGCAATGACCCAAAACAGCCAATGGCAGAGCAGATGGCACAGCTGAAATCCCTTATTTGTCAAAAAGACAGTCAGCTACAGGTTAGTCTTTTATGGCTTCTTTACAAAGCTGAGTTATGGCTGCTTTTCCCTGCCTTAAAATTCCTAATGCTGCATAAAAGCAAGATTAAGTTATACGTAATTTACTCCAGGCTTTAGTGTAAATGGATTTATTCCGTTTCATTACACAGTCTGTCTAAAGACCTCTAATTTCCAGTTAATAAGTGCTTCTTTGCTACCTTTGCTTAGTTCTATAAAGCACAATAGCTTTCATACATCAAGGTTTATGCTATCTGTAACGAACATCAACAAACACAGTCAAGTTTTGTTTATTTTACAGTCTCTTGGGGAAGAACTAGACCGTGGGAGGGAAAATGCTAAAAGAGACAAAGAGGTAAGCAGACAGCTGGTCACATTGTGTTACCAGAATATTTCTCTTTGTGAGTAATTTAATCGAGTAAAATTGACTTGCATGATGAAATCAGCCTGTGTGATTCATTGGGCGGCTGTTTCCTACATGACAGAAAATTGTTGTAAAGAGAAAAAGGGGCTTGAAGCAGTTGAAAGCTAGTTCATCCGTTCCAGCAGCATTAACATTTTAAGATTTCTCTTTGTGCACTCATATAATAGTTTAAATCTGTTAATCAATCTGATGCACCCCTACTAACCCCTTTAAAATTTTCAGTAAAAGTCCTGTCGTAATTAAAAATGACAGGAAAGCCAAAGCGTGAGAACCCTGTTGAAGGGCAATGTGCTAAGCTGGATTAGTAGATCGACAGCAATCTGTGACTGCAGCAAATATAAATCAAACATTAAAGGTTTGGACAGTTGTGTGCATTTGTTTGGGTTAAATTTTTGAATCTTTTGAAGTTAGGATATTTTGGGTGTTCGACATGCAGTAGTTTATGATGTTTGTAAGTGATGTTTAGTCATGGCTAGGTGGTTGTCATGTGTTCAGGCCAATGTTAAGAGTCCACTCAAAAATCTTTGTGAGATTTTCAGGTGAACAGTGATATGCAATCTAGATATCATTCATGTCAATAGCAAAAACAGTGCAACACTAGTTATGCATCAGTAATTACTACTTGGTGTTTGGGGGTTTGTTCGGATCGTCAGAAATATACTATTCCATACATATATTCTGTGCATATGTGTGTCTTGCAACATCCTCAAGACACAGCAGGAGAATCAGTGGCCCAAATACAACTCTTCTCATCAGGTGCCTGCTGAGCTGAGTGGATTACTGTGTGGTGTGTGTGTGTGTGTGTGTGTGTGTGAGCAGACGTTGTGCACATCAACCAAAGGATTTCCTGTGTGTGTTTGTGGATTAAAGGGTTTAAGTCTGCATGTGGCAGAGCATAGTCAGTTCAGATTCAGTGCAGAGCAAGGCGGACAGAAAGAGACCGAGGTAGATGCATAGCAAGATAGCATGCGTACAGATCAGAAAATTGTAGCGTCAGTCTGGTAATCATGCGTGACCCATGCCGTGTGTGTGGCGTGTGCGTGCAGGGAGGTCAGTGTCGCTGGTTGTTCAGCGCATGTGGCCGTCTGAGGTTGGCGGTCATCCTTTCGCATGTGTTGGGTGTGGAGTTGCAACGAGACGGCCGCAGCGAGTTTCTCTGCGGGAAATGCGTGTTTATACTCGATCGCATCGTGCAATGTGACGTCGCCATCGGACAGCTGCAGGAAGCGCACGCTGCTCAGCTGCAACAGATGCAGAACGAGAGAGATGGACTGAAAGCACAGATCACAAACAAATATAGACAACATAACCTGACCAAACTATGTGGGAACGTACTGCTTAAACGGGAAGTTCAGACTGGAACATGCTTAAATACTCAAAGACAGCTGCAATGCATTCGAAGACCCAAACCATCTCAACCACAACAGCACCAAACACGGATCGCCAGCATCCGGGATACTCTAGGAAGAAGCCAAGGGCTTGTTTCTGTGAATTCAGGTGGTGACGGCCATCGGGAGAAATTTAAAGGTCGATTAAGGAGGTGTGTGAGTCTTGAGCCGCTTGGTAAAACAGATCATTCTCAACGTTCGAAATTGCGTTCTTCAAAAACCACTGACGGGCCGGTAACCCGACCTCGCTCTCTTAGTCGAGACTATTTGGATGTCGTAAATAAGAAGAGTGCTTTGATTTCACGATCAACTTCCCTCCAATCAGTGGCCCTGGAGCAGCATGACCACACCCTCATAGGTGCATCACCCCTCAGACAGACACGCCCACTGAGAGGCTCCACCCCCACAACTGTAGAAACTACCTCGCTCGTGTGTGATATACTGCATCTCTTGAAGAGTGTGCAAAGAGTGCGGTCTGTCCCACAATGCAACAGTAGCAAGATTCCAATATTAAAAAATCCAAGTTATTTACATGGAAACGCCCATAGTGGTGTGTCTTGGAAGTTAAAGCTGGAGAAAAGTCTGAGAGAGATGGAGGAGGATTTTAATGATGAATACACACCTGTTAAACAGGAGGTACACCGCTTATACACAGATTTTGAGGACTCTGCCTGGAATGTTAGGGCAATGCTTTCGTTTTTTTACTGGCAAATTAAATGCATGTTTGTTTGTTTGTTTTTGGTGGTGCAGGTGTTTGTTGAAAGGCAGAATGAATTGAGCAGATTCGAGCAGAAAACCAGACAGCTGACTGAAGAACTGAACACGGCCAAGAGCAGCAACCAGACCCTCAAACACACACTAGAGGAAACAGAAAGAGAAAAGAAGGTAAATACTCCGCATACAAACCCTCTCTACATATAAGCAAATTTTGCCAGGGTTTAAATTAAATTAAAAAATCATTTTCCCTATTTGAAATAATATAATTAAATCATGTATAACTGTCATAAAGCAGAAAACGGTCATTGGATTAACAGCAAAGTACTGTATTGACGTCTCATTGGCTTCCTCTGTGTTTCAGGCTCTTTCTGATGAACTGCAGGAAAGAGAGATCGATCTGGCTGCAGAGAAGAAGAACTCCCTGAAACGAGACAAAACCATCCAGGGCCTCAGTCTGGTTCTCAAAGAGAAGGAGAAAGAGGTGTGATCCAGTCACGCATTGAAACGGCTTGATATCTTCTTTTTTTCTATCAATGAAAATCATAGTGTTAGAGAACAAAACGATTCAGAAGGGAAAAAAACCCAAGAATATATATGAAACTGACAATTTATATAAAGATTGTTCTATATGCAGCATGTTTTTAAAGCTTTTTTTATTGGAAGAGAATAAAAATGATGTTTACAGAAAGGTAAATCTGAAGCAAATCCTTTTCAGTTCGGTTTAAATTTAGGGTGTCTTTCTTTGCAGTATTTTAGAATGCATTTGAGAAAATTGATTTTTCACTTAGTATACTAGTATGCTTTTGCAACAAAATGTATTATAAAATAAATACACTTTTCTGTCTCTTTAGATTGAGGATCTATCTGGTGACCTTGAGGAGAAAGATCAGGCTCTGGCCAAGGCTCGAGAGGCCCTTCATAAAGCCAAACTGCAGAAATATCAGGTATGTGTGATTGTGCACTTTTATTGGTGAGATAATACAGATGAAGCTTCTTAGTTGCTCCTCATCACTAATATAGTAGGTAGGTGAAGGAGTTTTGTAATGTGTGCATTGTTTGTTCCAGGGTGCTGAAGATCAGCAGTCTCTTCTCCTGGAGCAGCAGGCTGAATTGTCACGGCTCCAGGCTGAGGCTCACTCCTCGCTTCTGGAAGCCCAGAGGCTGCAGCGTGTGCTCGGCAGTAGAGATTCAGAGCTGTCCCTCCTTCAGCAGGCCAAACTAGAACTCGAACAAGAGCTGGAGCAACTACAGCAACAGAAGAAGAAGGGAGACAAGACCATTAACGTCAGTAGTGCAGTCAAACATGCTGAAACTAAATAAATAAAAAACAAAACCGACAAAAACAGCAGTATTTCACTACAAGGAAGACATGTGACATAAATTAAAATGCTGAGATGTACCAAATGTTGAAATAATAGTTTTTAATAATTTGTTTGTTTGTTGACTGCAGGATCTTCAGAACCAGCTGAAGAAGCTAAACGGCACTCTTGCTGACAGAGAGAACGCTCTAGAACAACAGCGTCTGGAACAGCAAGAACAAAACCGTGCTGCTGAGCAAAAACTTCAGAACGCCATAGAACGACTCACAGCCAGCCTGAATCATAAGGACCAGCAGCTGCAGGTAAACACATACACACATAGAGCTTACAGCACCTTTTGCAGCTTGCATAGAAAAAAACATTCCTGTCTTTATTTTTTTCAGGACTATATGAATATGGTGAAAGATCTGGAGAAGAACAGAACTCAAGAGGAAGGTGATCCCATGGTGGGTAAACTGAGAGCACGACTGAAGGAGAAAGAGAAAGCACTTGAGGTTTGTGGCTCTTCCTTTATACTTGTATACCAGAAACAACCTGCTTAATTTTGATAATGATTTCAGATTTGTCTTTTGTTTCGGCAGATATCATAAATATTTAAGACTTGAGGGTTTTTTGTGTTTAATTGTCTGTGAGCAGAAAGCCTTGGATGAGAAGTTTGCAGCCGTTGAGGAGAAAGAAAATGAGATCCATTTACTGCAACTGAGCTTGAGAGAGAAAGAAAGAGACGTGGAGCGTCTCAACAACCTGCTCTCACACAACGAGGAGACTATCAATGTAAGAGTGTGTGTTTGTGAGATTTTACGTTGGTAAATTGTAAGTTCTTCACATGAAAGGTTTCGTAAGTGCTGATCTTGAATCAGATGCTAATGGTCTCTCTCTATGTGTAGAGTTTTGATGCTCTCATAAAGGAAAGAGATCTCGAGCTGCAGCAGCTCTTAAACTCACTGAAGAATCTTCAGAGGTGTAAAGATGACACTGAGCAGAATCTCCAGAGAGCTCTGAGAGAGAAAGATGCCATTATACAGCACTTACAGCAAGCACTGGACAACAAAACGAGAGACATGGAGGTACAACACACACTCTGCACAAAGTTTTTGGTGCAGATATCAGTCAGAATTTGGTTGGTGTTGAGGCAATTTTTTCCTTACTTTCTAGGAAATGGCCAATAGGGTTCTGAACCAGTCAGAGTCTCAGGGTCGTGACCTTGCCGAGCAGATGAGTCAGAGGTTAACGGTCACAGAGGCGATGCTGTCAGAGGCGGTGAAGGACAGAGAGAGGCTAGTGACCGAGAACCAAACCTCTGTAGAAAATCTGCTGACCACAATCAGCAGCAAAGACCAGCTTCTGAAGGTACGGAATACTAGTATTATTTCATTTTATCATTTAGATACTGTTATAGTTTAATAAAGAAAAATGTTCTAATTAATTACATTTTAATTTATTTTGCTTTTTTCAATTTATATATACATTTTTCATTTATTTCAAGTAAGGAGAGTTTTGATGCACTTGAACACTAACGCTTGATATGTGTGTACTTATAAGCATAGATTCCTGTGCCTCAGAAATGTGTGTTGTGTTTGTAGGAGAGTGCAGAGCGTCACATACAGGCTCTGAATGATCGTTCAGGAGAATTGCAGGATCTTCGTAAGGAGCTGTCAGACACTCAGCTGCAGCTCAGAAATGCACAGAGACTGAACTCTACAGCAACACAGGACGGTCACCTAGAGACCGCTGAGCTCCGTGCAATGCTGGTGGAAAAGGATGCCCTTATCAATGTGAGACTTTGACCTGATCACAAGGCTGTTTTCACACAAAAACTGCTTCTGAAATTGCTTTAGTGTGCAAAAGAACTTCACAAGATGTTACTTCAAAAGCTAATGGCAAGTAATGTTCTTCTGTTGGTTTTATAGAAGTTGCTAGACCGTGGACAGGAGAAAGATCGCATCCTGTTAGAAATGAAGACAAGTGAAGCTCCTCCTCCTCAGGTGCTGGAGCTCAGACAGACCATTGAGGTGCTGCAGGAAAAACTTGAGGAGAGAGAAGGTGAGCGTGTGTTTGTCCTGAAAGAATATAAACATTTTACAGTGGTGTACATACAGACAGAATAAACCACCGGTATTATCAGAAGTATGTCAGAATTCAACTTATATTATATTTAGACATATCATTTGTGTGTGTCTGTTTGTAGCTGAGCTAAGCAGGCGAAACAGTGAGGAAACTCTGGATATAACAACGGTCAGTAAGAAATCAGCAGTGGTTTTGAAGAAAGAGCTCACACAGAAAACAGAAGCTCTGAACGCCGCTCTGAAGAGAGAGAACCAGCTCAAGGTCTTTGAGATCTTAATGGATTTATGATTTTTTTTTTTTTTTTTTGCTTCAAAATTTTAGGTTTTTAAAATAATTGTGGGTGTATGTGACAGATTTCTCTAGCAGAGCTTCAGTCTATACTCTCGGAACTAGAGACGCGATTAGAGGGACAGAAAGCCAATATCGAGTCCCTTACATCAACGCTGAACACTAAAGAAGAAATTATTACTGTGAGTATAAATCACACTTGCATATTTTGTAGTCAGTTCATTTTTAAATTGTCTTTTATTGTAAGTAAGTGATTAATAGTTTTCTTCAGGAAGGATACATTAAATTGACCAAAAGTGATAACTAACTTTCAAGCTGAAAAGCTCTGAGGTTGGGTTAAAGTATATGCTTCAGTCTGGTTTTGTGGTTCTTTGCAGGAGCTGCATCAGCGTTTGTCTCAAAGAGGGGACAGTAGATTTCCTCTAAACCGGGATCAAGCGTCCCAGTCGGGTGAAAGTGAATGCAGTTTTTCCTCCCTCCCTCAGAGAGAAAGAACCATCATTGGAGGAGATCGCCAACAACAGGTACAAATGAACACATGAATGCATTTTTTAAGCTGATACATATTAGCACCTCTAATGCTAAATGCCTTTCTTATTTTGTAGGATGTTGCATCTGTGTCTAATCTGCTGACTGAGCAGACCCAGTTAAACAGAGCTCTGAGAGCCGAGCAACATCTCTACTCTGACCTCATCAGAGCCGTCAAAGAGCGTGACAGGTGTGTGTGTGTGTGTGTGTGTGACACCTACAAGGTTGTATCTTTTGTAATGTGATGTTAAACATTTTAGACCTATATTTTAATGATGCTTTTTTTTGTTTCAGTGTTGAGAGGCTGCAGGCACTGCAGCTGGAGCTCACAGCTGTATCGCTCCTCAGACAGCAGCTGGAAAGTGGAGTACAGATGAACACAGAGCTAAGAGATCAGCTACAGAAAGAGATCCAGAGAGCCAAAGAGAGAGAAGGTGCAGTAGAGACAAAGGGTGCTGAAAACCAATCAGATGTCATGTTCTAATCTCTAGATACCGAAATACGTTTTGGTTAGTCCAAGCCAGCAATGATGCAGGGCTAAAGCCAGTGTAAGGTCAGAGCTAATGGCTTAATATTCTGCCCATCAGGTTGTTGATTTTCTTGGTGGCTCTTATTTATATCAGGCCTGTATCTGATGTAAACCAGGGCACACAGTAACAGCACATCCAGCTTTTACATCATTATCATTGTTCATCCCCACAAAACCATGCTTTTTTTTTATTTACACGAAAGCTTGCATTTATCTTTATTTTGACTTGCATGTATGTTTGTTCTGTTTTCTTTTCTTTTCTTTTTTTTCTTCAAATTTTCTGGCATTATTGTCCATCTTGTTCATCTCCTTTTTTCTGCCTGTTTTCTGTTCTGTTCATTCATTCATTTATCTGTGATTTATTTATTCATTTACTTATAGATAAATATTCTTTGTAATAAAGTATTATAAATGTCTGTGTGGCTCATCAGCACCTTTTCACTTCATTAACCTTTACGGTCGTCACAAGACGCACATATACTCACCATTTTTGAAGTTTAGTGCTTGCATATGAATGCAGAAAAGATGGATCAGGCAGTTCCCAAATACACTGACTGCTGAAAATGAAATGCATTCTGTCTATTTCATTAACCCATAATCCTTTTGTGTCCATCTACTTTGTGGGATTGTGGCTTTGGTGATTTTTTTTTTTTCCTGGCCAATATAAAGCAAAATAAATACCTGCAATATTATAAACCTTTTATCAAAGTTCTCCAAAAACATGAAACCAACATGTGTTCTTATCTTAAGATAAACTTTGATTAACCTTTTTGATCAAATTTGGATTAAAACAGAAAGTTAATCAACATTGTCCTAAGACAAGAAAACATTTTATTATTTGGTTTTAGGACAACTTTGGTGAAAAGTTTGTGTGTGTATATATATATATGTATGTATGTATTTTAATTACACAGGCATTTTATATATATATAAATATAAATATATAAAATACACACACACACAGCTCTGGAAAAAAATAAGAGACCACTGCAGAAAAATCAGTTTCTTTCTACACCACCAATACAAAACACGTTTGTTTCATTTTTTGTGAACTGCCGTCTTTGAAATATTAAGGATAGAAGCAACTTGACGCTCACTGAATCCTTGTGCCAGT
>JAUMHG010000069.1:1870282-1899959 GCA_032359395.1 Enteromius anoplus | reverse complement strand
CTCCTCTCTTCTCTCTCTCTCTCTATATCTATATTTATATCTATATATATATATATATATAAAAATGTATGTGTGTGTGTGTGTAATAATACATTTTGGTATTCAAATTTAATGTGGTTCTACTTGCCAGTCATCTTTCTGTGCACACTAACACAACAAAACAAACATACCTGATTTACTTACCCATTAACTTCCTACCCATGTCTTAATGTGGCTAGCGCTTTCACCACTCCGTAGTCTACATCTTTACTGAAACGTACAATAAATATCTGCATAAAGTATGCATTCACATGGCGTTTAGTGTGCATTCTGTTCTGTATGGCACACATGTGGTTTATATCATACTGAATATGCGCTCATCCACTTCTTATTATTATTATAATTTCTTTTGAGTAAAAAGGAAATTTGCTGAAAAAACAAAGTTAAAGTTGTACATACATGTATATTGAACATGTTTGCAGTGTCACTGACTGCTTAAGTATACATGTGTGTGCAGGTTCAAACCCTTCAGAGCTGGAGAGTATGCGTCATGCACTAGAGGAAGCCCAACGCTGGAATGCCTCTCTGCAAGCCAGACTGGGACAGATCCAGAACCGGGGAGGAGGGGTTGGACAAGCCAATGATTCTAGTACGTTTACATATCACACATGTCATTTGTACATTCTTAAATATTTGGCATTGTTTTAGTTCATTTGATTTTAATTAATTTGATGATTTTAGTGGAAACACTGAGTTTTATTGGCGATCAGACGTCCTACATGAGTATATGTGTTGGCGAAGGTCCAGAGGAGGAGCTCCAGCACCTGACCATTGAACAGCTCAAAATAAAGGTGAGTGCCTGTTTGCTAAGTGCTATGTGCTTTTTTGGGAAAGATTTACATTTTTTTTTTTTTTTTACTTATTTTCAGGTTTTAGAACTTCAGGCAGTTAATGCAGAACTGCAGAAGAAGCTGCTTCTGATGGAGAAAGACACTGTGGGTAAAGAGCCAGTAGACTCTCAGAAAGAACCAGACCTAATCAACCTCTCAACTCCAATCAAGGTATTAAAGGTCACAGTGAAATCTATTTCAAAACTAGTCTCAAGAATATTATCAGTTTCGTGTAATGTTTTTGGAATGCATTCGTGCAAAGCTGAGATTTGGTTTGATGCCAGTGTAAAACGGGGCCCAATTTCTTACCTTCTTTTAACCTTTAACCTCTGATTTTGTGCTTTCGTGTTTCGTTTATGACTGACCTTCTGTCTGCAGTTGTTTCTATTTTACTAACATTAGTTAGCAGTAGGTGGGACCTTCTCTAGAAATTTGTTTTGTGTAAAATGTTTGTCTGCTGAATGAATGGTTATGTACGTGTCTCTGGTTGTTTTATTTTTCCTCCCTCTAGTTTTCTCTCTCTCTGTCTCTCTCTTCCATCCCTGCTAACCCCTGTTATCTCCTCTTTCTGTCTTTCTGGCTTATTTTCTTACCCATGATCACCTGCAGCCGCCCCATCCTACCGTTACTGTGTGCTTTCTTTATATTCTGTTCCATTATGGCATTTTGTGTTGTTGAGTCATGTGTCACCAAACATGCCATTACTGTAGCAAACACCGATACAGCAGAAGCCAGCTTCTGAAGATGATGTGACACTGATACCTCCAATCACAAAGGTAAGAGAAATGAAAGTAGATCATTCAATTTTTTTTAAATATACTTTAATCTTGAACCTCAAGTTTCAATCTAGAGACCACAGTAATCTTGTTTTGATATTTACTGTTGTCCCATGTGTTGTTGATTTCTAAGGAGATATTTGATGAGGGAGATGGCTCTCCAGAGGATGCTGGTGAGAGTAATCAACCATCAAAGACTCAAAAACAGCAAATTGGAGCACAACTCCAATCCAGATTCCTTGGGGATGAATCAGAAAAGGCTGAACTCCGATCACTTCTCTCAGATTATGGAGCAGATTCAGTCTCTCAACTCCGGTATGTTGGAGATGACTATGTTTCCACATTGTTGTTTTGGTTGTATGTCAAGTAAAACTTTATAAATAAAACTGCTGCAATATGTAGGGAGCAAGTGGCCAAACTCCGCTTGGAAGCATCTGAACTCCGTGGATTTTTAAAGGAGGAAAATGCCACAGAGTCCAAAGAAAGCGCAGAGAGTTCTGGGGAGAGCGACAGTCATGGAGACTTGCACCAAACCGTAAAGGTGCTCCGCTCAGAAGCTAGAAGTCACCGAAAGATAATTCGACTGCTTAAAGAGCAGCTGCAGCAGAACTCCGTCTCAGATGCTAGAAGTCAGATGATGGCCAGCAATATGGAACAACTGCAGAAAAACCACGAAGATCTGCAAAGACACAACAGCACAATGGAGAAAGAAAACAAACCAAAAGAAAGGAAAGAAATGGAGGAGAGATATGAGAGACGAAGGCAGGATCAAAGCACCAAATCCAGCAAGAATCAGAAGCAGCACATTGCCAGACATGAAGTGAGTATCATTCAAATATACTGCCGGAGAAAGTTAGAAAGCCTAGCACAATGTTTGTTAATGGTTGTGGGTTCAAAACTACCAAGAAGCAATTATTCCTGAATCTTCAACTTCTGGCAAAACTTGGAGTTAGCTGACATGTTCGAGGACTCAATAGTTGCTCAATGCATGCAGGAACTGAACAAGCAACCATCCAATTACTGACCGTATTATCCCAGAGTTGCCTAGTCCTATTCCTGGAGATTTACTTTCCTAAACAGTTCAGCTACCACCCTGATTAAACTTACCTGAACTGGTTAAGTAGGATCTTCAGAAGCACCTGATAATTACATATAGGTTTTTTGGGAGCAGGGTTGAAACTGAGCTCTTCAGTTTGGTAGATCTTTAGGAACAGGATTATGTAACCTTGCTTATCCAGTAGGGCGAGGTTGACAATCCTGAATTCTTGATTTTAATTAACCATAGCTGTTCTGTTCTGTTCTTTAAGAAGTATTGACATGATTGATCTGAGATATACCCAAATGAATCTTGAATCAAATTAAGAGCTTTTGAATTGAAATCGAACATATTCATGAAATACCCAGCCCTATTATCCAGTATGACACATCACCCCTTCGTCCCACTTCCCGAAGTGTATAATCCGTAAAATAATCTTAATGCCTTTTGTTTTAGGCATATGTAAAGTCTCGGCTACCAGTACCTGTGAGGCCCAGTAAGAGTTCTGGCCAGAGTTTAGAAGATCTGAGCGAACTGAATTCAGGCAACATTCAACACAGAAGCCAAGACTACATGACTGGGGCAGAAGAGTCTGATTACAGCACGGATAGCAAGATGTCTTCGAGATCAGCTCAGCGTGGACACCTCGAATTAGACCACGTTAAAGATGCTAGGCTGAGTCCAACTCCTGGAACAAAAGAAGACAATAACATCAACCAGAATCTGGAGTCCGAGCTAATGGCGCAGTTGGAGTTGCTGAATCAAGAATGCCAAGAGAAGGAGGAGCTAATCTCCCGCCTAAAGGAGCAAGTCCAGGAATGGGATGAGCTACAGGTGCAGCTACAGAAGAAGGACGAGCTCAACCGAGAGTACCTGGAAGCCCTTCAAGCAGCAGAGTCTACTATTGCGTACCTCACCGCTTGCAGCTTGGACTCGGAGTGTGGAATCGGTCAAACAGGAGATGTAACCTTGCAGCAACGCTGTGCAGATCTTCAGAAGGCTGTTGAGGAGAAAGACAGACTCAACGCTCAGCTCTTGGACTGCTTGAACTCTGCAAAATCTGCCATTGCATTGCTACGAAATTTAGACGCTGCAAGCAGCCAACAGGATCTTGGGCAAGAAGACCCGAAAGCGCTTTGTGAAAGGCTTGTGGACTTGATCGGTCAGATCAGAATTTCTCAGCAAAGCGAGGGGAGGTCAAAAGACGTTCACAGCCCAGAAGTTGATCCAACACGAGGACCTGATTCGGAGTTACAGCGGCAAGTGGACTCACTGCAGGAGTCACTTTTGCAGCAGTGCAGGATGAATGCAGAGCTGCAGGAAAAGCTCTGGACTTCCGAAGCAGCTGTTAAAAAGATAAGTGCAGCTGTCAGCGCCAAGTGCAACAGTGCACCCATGCGTCTGGAGGGGAATTACACCCCTGGACCGGAAGGAAAGTTCCTGTCATTGCAACAGTTGACAGACTGTCTGTCTGAGTGCATAAAAGCTGCTGAAGGTGCGGTCAAGTCTCTCGCAGACGTTTGCTTCAAACCAAACCAGTCTCATGAGGAGATCTTGTCCAGTCCAGAGTTAAAGATATGGCTGGAGAGGCTGCAGCGTGCTTTGCTGGCGAGAGAGTCTCTGGAGGACCCGGTCTGCACTGAGACGCACCAACAAAAGACGAGCACGCCCATTCAGAACCCAAAGAGTTCTGAAACAGAACGGCAAGAGAATACTCAGAAGCCTGTGACCTCACACCAGAATCTTCATAGGAACCTCTTGATGCTTCTTCAGATTTATACTGAGCGTGCTCAGAAAATGAACAAACTTGAGGAAGCTGTTAGTGTGTGTGGCCAAAGTAGAGGAGGTGGAGATTCATCTGGAAATGAAACTCTGGACAGGAATTCCCAGATCAAAAGTTTGCAGAAGGCCCTGAAGGAGAAGCAGAGGGCGTGTGGGAAATTAGAGGAGAAACTGGCGATTGCTCAGTCTGTCATTGCTGTGCAAGGTTCAAATAAGGAGAAACAGTCTGATCAGCACAAAGGTGAGGAACACGCGTGCAATACACTTAGTTGAGGGTGAACACTGATTAAAATAGCTCTTTTTAATGCACAGACACTTTTTGTATGTATGGTGCATGTACATTATTTCACCTCAGTATTTTTTTCAGGGTATACATTTTAATCTGTTTAGAATCAGCTGCATATTAACACAAGGGTCTGGGACCTATGTAAAGACAGTAATATGAAATAATGAAATATGTTGAGTATCATATTTGATACATCAGGCTTATAACTCATATTGTAATATATGATGAGAAAATACATTTTATAAAATAAATTCATTTTGAAGCAGTTTATATTTATATGGCCTAAAATAATAATTTCTGATAGTTTATAAATCAGTGAGATCTTTGTAACAGTATATCTTATGCTTGCATAAAACTATAAAAATATAACATGTCACTCTATACCTCCCAGTAATATGTCATGGTAATATGTTTAATGCTTTGTTTCATGATCCAAGCTCTGTAGTTTCAAAACGTATAATGCAATACAAAACAGCGATGGACAAATAAAGACTTCTCAAAAGCCTGATGGATCATTTCTGATACATTTGAACATGATTTTCATGTAAAAATATTACTTGCAATATAAAAAGTTATTCTTATGCTTGCTTTATTAAAGCACTTTATATTAAGTTGCCCAATACTGACCTGCATTAAGTGCTGTTCAGATTGATTGCGGTAGTAGGACAGGCATGTTGCTTGTTTTTCTGGTTGGGGCTGCGGTTCTCAACCCTGCCTGTCTGCTCTAGCACCCCCTAGTGGACGGGATGATAAAGGGGTGCAAGTGGAGGCGCAGGACCTTGGTTATGAAACAAGTGGAAGGAGTGAGACGGAGGTGGAGGGCAGTAGCACAGGTAGACAGGGGAAAACACTTCTTTTTAATAAGACTGCATGTGAGGATTTCTGCATGGAAAGGCTATTTCAGACTCCCTTATCTCCATTGATGACCCATGCAAACTGCTACTGACTGCATGATCATAATAAACAGTGTGTTACACTATGGATAATTTAAGGGGTTAGTTCACCCAGAATTGAAAATACTTCAGGCTTTTTACTCCACTAAACGCCAAGGTTTAAAAGAATGATGGTGCTGTTTTTTTCTTGTGGTGGATAAAAATCACAAGGGAGTGTAAACAATTCTTGGGCGCACTTGTCCATTAACATTGGAGTTTGTCAGCTTATATTTGTGTGTGTGGCTCAGCTTGTTTTAACATGGTATGCGTCCCTTCCACTGCATGACCAAGCCATTCCTGATTTAAAAATGTAACTAATTTGGCATCTTCCAGCATTGCTGTAATTTTTAGTTTTTTTGTACCTTTTTAAATCTTTGTGTGTTTGATGTCACTATCAGATGTGGACGGTGTCTTGCGGTTGGTTCCCACTCTGTCTCCTGTCCTCACGGGCAATCAAGACCGATTTTCACCTGACACTACCGCATCCAGCCCCTCGTACCCCAGCTCTCCTGGCCTGAGCTCTCCTCGACCCTCCGACCCTCACATCGATCCCACCCTGCTCATCCAGCAGCTCAGGTCACAGGGAGAAGAACAGAACAAAGTCATCCAGAACCTCCAGAGGCAGCTGCGTACAAAGTCTTTATCATCTGAGCTCTTCGGTGTGAACTCTGACCCCACAGCAGGTGAAGAAGAGGAGGAAACGAAGATGATGAAGGCTCAAATCGCCCAGCTGAGTACTGAGCTAGAAAGAGAAAGAACCCTGAACAGAAGCAGCCAAGCAGGTTCTCCCTCTAGGTAGCTTTCATTACCATCATCATCAACAACGGTATACTTTATTTTGTGGCTTTTTTTATTAAATGATATCATCTCTCTGCAGGATCGAGTCTCTGGTCCAGTCTCAGGCCAGGGAGTTGTGTGAGCTGCGGGAACATATCCGTGTGTCTCGTGGTTTGGGTGTGGAACAGCGTAAACAGCTGCTGGAGCTCAGAAGAGCTCTAGAGGAGTTACTTCAGCCTGATAACATGCACTCCGCTCAGGGAACCCAGCTCAGAGAGCAGCTGGATCACAGCCTGAGCCTGCTGGAAAAACTGGAGCAGGGTAAATATACACCAACACAAAGAAACCACTAATGAAGAATGGTAGAGATGGGAAATTTTGAATCAGAGCCAGGACTAAAATATGGAGTGTGTATAGATAAACAGTTTTATTGGAGGAAATATGCTGGTATTTTTTATTATGCATGAGATGTAACGTACATTAAACGATAAAAAAAAAAGAAATGAAGATGTTTATTCAAAATTGAATTTAAGATACTAAAATGACCTCATTTATTTCATATATGATAACTGAATGCCTCTAAATGACACATTTTGAACTCAATGCTTATGTGATAGCAGAGTGACATTGTAGTATATGAAGCATTTATTGTTCAGTTCTGCATATTCTCACACACAGGGTTATTATAGTTAACTAAAACAATAAAATTGTAAAAACATTTGTTTAATTTATAATAAAAATTAACTGGAAAAAAAGTCAGGTAGTTGGTAAAATTCTAACTAAAATAACTGAAAGAAAAAAAAATATTATTAGTATATTATTTTATTTTTTAACATTAAAAATATGAAACTAATTCTGAAATAGTATCTTGATTCTAAAATATTTAAAACAATACTATACTATAAGTAGCAGAGCAATAGTTTTCCATTTGGAAACATAGCCTTAAACGAACCATTTGACTTATTGTCTTATATTTTCTGTTATCCTTTAGTTTCTACAGAAGGGTCTGATATGGATAATGAAGAAGAAGCAGAGTCAGAGATGAAGCTCAGGTGAGAACAGCTTTCACTGTCATTTCACAAATACTGAAATCTCCGGTATGTAAAGCAGAACAGAGACACATCATTAGTGTAAACTTAAGCCTGTAGCTACTGTTAGCCATTAATCCAGCTGGTGTTTGATGGAGCAGTCTTCGGCTTCCTCCTGGCAGTGATTGTGAGTGGCTTTGGGAGGAGCTGCAGTACCTACAACAACAGCAGCTGCAGCTGGTTTATTTGTGCAGGTAGAACCAGAATCTTGCCGGTAGCACAAAGCGTTCTCTTTCAAGCATACGTTTGGGTGTCTCAGTATGGGATACGGCCCTTCCACGTATTCCTAGAAGCCCAATTCCATTACTCCAGCCCCAATTGGCTGGCAGACATGATGCTGCGTCAGGGAGTTGCTCTTTTTCCTCAGTATAAAAGGAGACGCCTGCTCAACGCAGATAGCCACCAGCTAGTCCACACTGGTTGCTGGCTTAGATGGCAGCGTCATGTCTGGAATTTGGCTTTTTGGAATACGCAGAAGGGGCGTATCCCATAGAGAGACGCCTCACTTAACGTTATCAGAGAACCGGGGTTACGCAAGTAACCTATTGTTACGTTGTCCTGTGAGTGCTTTGTGCAGTGCAGCTTGTTTCTTCTCTCTACAATGACAGTCTTTCTTAGAGTCATTTAGGTTTTGTTTTTGTGTTGTCTTTTTGCCCGGATTCAAGCTCCATCCCATTTCATGTACTATTCATATTATATAGTATGAAAGGGAATGATTCATGTCATAACTTACAGTGCTACTTTTTCCAAAAGAAATGTATGTAAAAATGAAACTTGATCCAAAAAATCGTAAGAAATAAAATGTTTCCGCAGAAATATAAAGCAGCGAAACTGCTTTTAACAGTGATGATAATAAATGGTTTTGTCAGCAAATTAGCATATTTAAAATGATATCTAAAGGATTATGTAATACCAAAGACTGGAGTGATGATTCAGCTTTAAAAAGCTTTAATCACAGCAATAAATGACATATTACAGTATATATTTAAATATAAAAAAGCTCACTGTAAACATACTGTTCTTGCTGTGTTTTTAATTAAATAAATGTAGCCTTGGTGAGCAGAAGACCTTTTTAACAAACATTACAAAATTACTGACTGCTGCTATCTTTTGCCTTACTCTTTTACTTCCTAGTTTCCCTATTATCTTGTGTGTTGTTGTGGTTTGGTTGATTTGTTTTATTGATTGTTTCCAGGTAGTTTGGATCTCTCTGTAATTGTTTGTGTGTGTGACAGACTCTCTGCGGAGCTGCTGGAGAAAGACCGGCTCATTCATTCTCTGCAGCATCAACTGAGAACGCAAGTTCCCAGAATGCACCAGCACTCCGACTCTGAGATGAGTGACAGGCTGTCCAACGATGGCACCACCTCCTTCCACGACAGCCGTCCTGCTGTCCGCAGACAGACCCCCAACACACCTCACACAGGTAACTCTCACCTCATCGTTGTAAGTCTGTTTCTAAATGTGTCTGATTGTATCTCAGATAACACAAAATTAGAAGTGAACGTGTGTTAACGTCCTTCCAATAAAGTTCTTCAATGTTTTATCAACCTGAAACGGACTCCTTGCTAATAGATGAATGTAAACTCAGCTCAAGGCGGAGCACCTTTTAAATCAAGCTGAATTATTTATCCAGTAAACCTTCACGCGGGGCTCTTGTTGATTTGCCAATGACCTCTTGACCTGAAGAGATGTGCAGGTCAAATGAGTTTTGGTACTTGATAACACTGAAGCCTTGTGCCATTTCTCTCTGTCTCACAGTTTCAGTATAATTCCATGTAAACTAAGTGTCCAGCTCTGTATTAATGTAACAGAATTTTAGCTTATGTTTAAGTAACAGCGGTTGATTTTGTATTATATTTGTATTATTTACATACTGTTACATTATTTATTGCTATTTTTTTTAAGGATATGTTTATTATAAATATAAAAGATATTATGTAGTATGCAAAAGTACTAAGAATATTGGAATATTCTCTTTTTTATTAATAAGAAAAAAATACAATAAACATCCTCTCCACCCATCTATATATTGCCATAACAATATTAAATAAAGGTAAAATTACAGTAATTAACTATAGTAAAAAAAAAAAAAAAAAAAACTATGTCCAGAGATGAAGCAAGATAATAAGAGAAAGGAAAAATAAACACGACTAATATTCAAACTGGACGGTCATTCGATCCTAACGCAGATCATCAAGAAAAGACTCTATATTTTTGTCTTAGTAATTTTCTATGCATGTCCTTTTTATTGTTTTAAATATGTATTTAGTTATTTCAGTATTATTTAAACTCTTACAGTTTACTTTTATTTTTTTCTATTTTTATTTTAGTAATGTTTTTGTGCTTTTGTCTTTTAAAAAAATTAAGCTTTTTAATTTATGCTGACAGTGATATTTTAGTAAACTCTTACAATATTTATTCATATTATCATTTTTTTTTTTTTAGAAATAAAATGTTAGTAGTTTTTTTTTTTTTTTTTGCATTTTAATAATATGTGCTTTCTTTTTTATAATTTTTATTTATGTTTTATTCGATTAATTTTACTACTTAAACGTACTTCTGTAAGTATATTGCCATAGAAATGTTTGAAAATTTGAAATGTAAATGAAACGTACTAAGTTATACATTTTGCTTGTTGGTGTGATTAGAGGTTTGTTTATCACCGATTGTGTCTTTTAAGGTGTTTTATGAACCCATGTTTGCTTGCTTGATTAAATATGCATTTATCTATTTTGGTTAATCTGTGGTCCTGTCGACTTGTAGTGAAACGGCAGGAGCCGAGGCTGGTGTCCTGTTACTGGCCCTTACAGATGCATTATTCAGTATGCACAGTTATCTCATCTGCTCTCCTGAGAGCCATTAAGAGCCCTGAGCTAGTGTGTTGCTGATTCGTTGAGTGTTTAGTATCATAGAAATGGATAGATTTTGCTATTCACTAAAAGCTTTGGCAAAAGATGCTGGATTATCTCTCATAGCACTACGCTAGCTAATCGAAGGAATTCATTACTCCTGATCTCTCTACAGTACGGCCTGGTTCAGGTTTCCCAGCATCTGGGACACAATAGATCAAGTGATTGGATTTGTATTCAGTGAACGCCTGATGGACTACATCGTATTTGCAGGTTATTTAGCCCTAGCGTTCTTAGAGCCGAGAGTGTCTCATGTTTAGTGATGCTGAATTGTTGTTTAGACCGGATAGGCGTTTTTAAGTATGTTACAGCTGTGCTAAAAAATTCTATTGGATTTATAACTATACTGAGATCTGGTGTTATAGTGAGATCAGGTCTGGGTCAACAGCAGCTCTGCTCTGGACATGAGTCAACAAAGTGTGCACTATAGTGACGTCTCTCGTAGCAGATGGAGAAAAGTGCTTAAGGCCTTCAAAGAGGAAGGTAAAAACTAGTGTTAATGTCCAGTTCTGCTGATGTCTTGCTGTCTTGAATTGTAGATTGGCCTTGTATGTGCAAGCATACTTGGCAATAAAGCTCTTTCTGATTCTTAAGTAACAGAGGCTGATGTCTGTACCAGTGTTATTTTAGCTTCACGCATGTACTATTTTTATATTTTTTTTAATAAATATTTTCAATTTGTTTTATTTTTGTGTTTTTTAGATTGCTTTAAATTCAGTTTTTTGCTTTTATTGTTTTTAATGTCTATTTGGCTTAATATGATCATTTAATATTATATATAATTGCATTTATTTTTTCATTGAAGCAGCATTTCAAATGTTATTTTTTTTGTCTTCAACTTTAATGACCAAAAACTAAAAGTATTTTAAAATGTGTTTTAAGACATTAAGCTTAACATGAATGCAAGTTAACGGTTTACTTGATTAATAAGTATCCTCTTGTTAGGTTTTATTCAACATTGCATCTTATTATAAAGCCATGAAATATTGTTTTCATTGTATTTCATAAAAAGTGTTTGTAATGTAGATTTCTGCAGGATCATGTGACACTGAAGACTGGACTAATGATGCTGAATATTCAGCTGTGATCACAGCATATATTCAAATAGACACTGTTATTTGAAAGTGTAATAACATTTCAGAATACAACCGTTTTTACTGTATTTAAATAAATGCAGCCTTGGTGTGCAGCGCAGACCCCAAACTGTGTAGTCCTGATGTGTCTAATATAGAATAAAATACAAATGGCAATGACAAAGTAGACATAAACAAAATTGCAGAAGTTATTAGCATGTTTTTGTACTCAAAATTAACCAGAAATAGTTGAGAACCCAAAATTCTTTTATGCAGTTGTGAACTAATCTTTCTTGTTGTTTCTTGCAGGGCTGAAGGCAGCCAACGGCGATGCATTTTCAGATACACGACTGGTTTCTGGAGGCGTGGCTTTTGAAGGGGGCGTGGACGATGATGAAGAGGGGAGTGTCCGAATGCTGCAGAGGGAGAATGGACGCCTGCAGGAGCAGCTGAGAAGCAGCGAGGAACTGAACGCTACGCTTCGCAGTGAGCTGGACCTTACTCGATCTGTCCTGAAGCACAACCCACAGACCGAAGACAAGCAGCCGGAGCAGCAGAACATGTCAGCGAGCAAGACCATCAACTCAGGTCAGAGAGTCAGAGAGAGATAACGCTGTAGTATGCAAGTAGCGGCAGCATTGACTTCATCCACATACTTGTTCTCTTAGACCTGTTAGCAGAACACCTGCAGGAGATCCGAGCGTTGCGTCTGCGCCTTGAAGAGACGATCAGAACCAATGAGAGACTACGAGAACAGTTGGAACGAAAGTTACAGGAAGCTGAAAAAGAGTCAGGTGAGCACACAACCTTGTACGCATTCATTTCACATTTTAAGTGGTTTACAACACTCTTTATGTGATCAACAGCCACTAACATCTTCATCGCTGGTTCTGAGGATCAAGCTCACATCAGCAGTGAACTTCACTTCCTCCTCGCCCGAAACCACACACTCAAAGAGCAGCTCAACCAGGGAGCACGAGGTAACATGGGCTCTGTACTGATAAAACTGCTTCTAGATGTGATGTTTTAGCTGTTCTCACAGTTGTGTGTGTGTGTTTCAAACAGATAAACAGAAGGAGAACGACCGCCTGCGGGAGACTTTGGCCCGGCGAACCGCTAAATTAGAGCTGAGCAGAAAAGAGTGTGAGACGCTGAAACAGGAGAAAACGCAACTACAGGACAACCTGTACAGGTAACACACATACTTTTCTTACAAAACAGATCAGCAGCAGATATGCACAGCGATCTGGTATCATGTAAAGTGTGTGTTTGTGTATCAAGTGTCATTCTCTGAGGGCCTGTGTAATGAGTTGCTTTAATTATTGCAATTATTTGTAATCCAGGAGGTAAATGTGTAATTGGCTAATGAGGTTCATGTTCCAAACACACACATTCATTATGTCATCCCCTGAATGTTTCAGGTTTTTTAGTTGTTTCCTCAATTTACATTACAAATGAGTATCTTTAACTAGGAACAACCAGTTAATATTTAAATGCTTTTAAATCTAACAAACATTTCAGCTTAGCATTTGTCACCTGCTACATGCCAGTTGTGAGTCTGATTTGATTTTGAGTGGTTCAGTTGTTAATGCAGTAAGCTTTGTGACCAAATCAGTAATTGATTTGTTTTTTGGTGCAGAAAATGTTCTGATTCTGTGAGACCGTTGTTAACACATGATAGGCCTAGTGAGTGGCTAATGCAATAATTGTTCTGACTGATTCAAAAAAGAATTTCTTTAATGTTGTAATATTTATGCCTGATTCAGTTAATACAGTAATCACTCTGACTGATTAAGTGAGTGATTCAGTTATTTAAGGAATCACTCTGACTGATTCAGTGAGTGAGTCAGTTAATACAGTAATCACTCTGACTGATTCAGTTATTTGAGGAATCACTCTGACTGATTCAGTTATTTGAGGAATCATTCTGACTGATTCAGTGATTGAGTCAGTTGTTAATGCAGTAATTGTCTCTGTGAGCAAGTTGTTCAGTGATTGAAAGAGTTCATGCAATAAGCATTTAGATCAATTCATTGTATAATAATTGTGACTGATTCAGTTAGTAGTTCAGTTGTTAATTAAGTTACCATTTTGTCAAATGTAGTAAGTAATTTTTTTTTTAATGCATTAATTGGTTGCATTTTTGCATGCAACCCGTAAGGATAACATAAAGTGTGTGTTTGTTTCAGGTTGCAGTGTGAGAACAGTCATCAGAGGCAGCAGTTGTGTGATACCCAGCAGCTCTTGCAGTCTGTGCGTGTGGAGCTGCAGATGCATGAGCACGTGAAGAACTCCACACACACTCACACAGGTGCGTTCACACACACACATACACAGACTGTCGAGGTTGGTTTGTGACACTGCTGATATCTCTGTGTGTGTTCAGGTGAGGGATCCGAGAGCGGTCCAGCGGCGGATCTGAGCGAGCTGTTGTCTGAGATCAGACAGCTGCGTGTTCAGCTGGAGAGAAGCATCCAGATCAACACCACACTGAGACAGAGACTGGAGCAACAGCTGCTGACACGTATCGACCCCAGATCAACCATCAACATCAACTACCTGCTGCACAAAACAGGTACACACACTCAGTGTCTTTGTTTGAGATGCATTCATTAGTGTTAAATCTGTAGAGTGATGTTGAAACCATTGTGACACAAACTCCTTTTGTTTTGTTGTTTATCTTACTGTTGATGTGTTTTGTTCCTTGTGACATTTCATTTTTCATATCTGTCTTTGATCTTCTTTCTTTCCTTCTCAGATGAAGCCGGTAGATCAGATGTTCTTCACTTACATACAGACCGTGCTGCACATGGTACGCATCTTTGATCTTTTCTGTTGTTTGTGATTATAAAGATATTGGTCCGTTTCTGAATAGGTTTATATTGCAGAGATTAAACAAAGAAAATGCAGCTTATTTATATGACAAATCACGAATTACATTGTTTATACATCATAGTAGTATTTGTTTTCGTGGCATTATGTGGATTCGTAAATAAGATTATTATTACAGTTTATTGTTGTCATTGTTATTAGATATTATTCATTATTAATTGTACATGTAAAATAAAATGCTACTATTAGTAAAATAAAAATACTATTACAGTGTTTTATTAAAATAATCTTCTTTTATCTAAATAAAAGGGAATAAAACTAAAAGCATTGAGATGCATTCTTGAACTAGGCTAGTATTCTTCATTCATGTGACTCACAAATCATTATTGTAAAGTTTACTTAACTTCTGAAACCCTGAAAATTAATGCTTATTTTTTTCTCCACGTTTGTCTTTAGACAGCGGTAGCTCAGTGGACTCTGGTTCTCGCGCTCCGTCCCGGCTGGTCCCGGGTCACCGGCTGTGGGCGGACAGACGCGGGCGTCACGTTCTGGGCCTGATCGAGGACTATAACGCTCTGCGCAAACAGATCACTGAGGCCAAGAGACTCACTGCTGATCTGGACTCACAGATACACGACTGCGGCCGGGTGAGAACACACACACACACGCAGAGTCTGGAGTGTGTCGGGGTCATGTTTCAGCACTGAATGTGTTTCCTGTGGTCTGTGTCAGGCTGTGGATCAGCTGAAGAGCGTCTCTGGCAGCGTGAACACCATGCAGCAGGTGCTGGAGGAGGCCGCTCGACTTCTCAAACTGCTTTGGAGAGTCTCACTACCCTCAGGAGACGCCACACACACTCAACAGGTAAAATCAGGGTTTTATTTAGATGAAGCTTCAATACTTCAGACTTATAAAGGTAACCGATATTAAATGCATCATGAAATGTTCCTTTCAAGTGTGGAATAAAATACTGTTCAGGATAACAAAGATCACTTAATTATGGGCTTATAGGTGAAAACAAATCAAACTAAAATGTTTTCTATGTATAATTAAGTTAATTTTATTAATTTGATTACTTGTGTGACATAAAATACATCTTGTCATGTAATATAGTGTACTAAATTATATATAAGATTAAATGATTAAATACATGTTGGTGTTCCTATCATTAAATAAAAATACAATAAACTGTGACCAGAAACAATATGACATTAACAATTCATAAAATACACCTTGAAATGTAAATAAAATAACATGGTAAAGTGTTCTTATTGTTAATTTCACACCTTATTTATGGTCATTTTATTGTGTTTTATTTACGCTTTATTATATTATTATTTTCATCACAAAAAAAAGTGACTATAAATAAGGTGTGAGATTACTTTTATGATTCACGTTAGACATACACATAATTAAATACAGGGGACTCTAATAATGTGTTCCTGCCATTTAAAACAAAGAACCAAGAATGTGTAGATCTGAAATTGAAAAATGAAGTAAAGTAGAATAGTTTATTTTTATGAAATAAAAATCACTTCTCATTGTATTGTATCATATCTGAAATGTACGCTAATAAATCAGTGTTGAAATGAATACATTGTAAAGCATTGTGACTGATTGCCAACCATTGCCAGCAGTACTGTGCTAACTGTGTGTGTGTGTCGTCAGGACGAGCTGCTGAAGAGTGAGGTCAGCCGTCTGAAGACTCGTCTGTCTCAGCAGGAGCGGATGCTGAGCGGAGCCGTCAAGCGCCTCAGATCCACCAACCAGCTAAAAGAGGGCATGGAGCGCGTCATCATCGACCAGCGTAAGAGAGCGACACACACACACTCACTCATACAGGGTCACCCAACACTGATGTGTGTCGTGTGTTTCTGCAGTGTCTCTGACTCACGGCGTGCTGAAGAGAGCCCGAGGAAACCTGGAGGTGAGTTCACTAACATGTATTCAAACTCTGTTCGTTCTGGGAGAAATGTGTTGACAGCACAGCTGTTTTCTTGAGCAGCAAATCAGGATTTTAGAGGGATTTCTGAAGACGCTAGAGATTAGAGTTATGATGCTAAAATACAGCTTTGATCACAGGAATAAAGTAAAAACAGCAGTTTAAAATTACAATATTTCACAGCATTACTGTTTTTATTGTTTTTTTTTTTTGGATCAAATAAATACAGACTGGGTGAGCAGAGACTTCTTTTTTTTTTTTTTTTTTATCATCATTTTAAAAAGTCTTATCAAAAATGTTTGGTGATGTGATGTGATGCAACCAAGTGGCAGAATGTAAAATTACTTTTTTTGGGGGATGTCAGAATTTATTATTTAATATAAACTAAATAATAAATATAGTAAATTTAATAATTAAAAATAAAAATAAAAAAATAATGCGAAATGTATTATTTAAATTACTTAAAATAAACCTTGCAATGTTATATAGTAGACTTAAATATATGAAATAAATTGGGATGCAGCTGATTAACAACAACAACAAAAAAGTAAATACTTGCAAACATATTTTTGGTTTGATGGTGAATTTTTTAAAAATGTTCTGAATATTTCTTTTATCTGGATATATTTCACTTTTATAACATTTTCTTCTCTTTCCTGTCATCATGTTATGAATGGTTTCTTTCAGTCTAACTATCTGAATGTTTTTGGGCTGAAGGGTCTGAAGGTGGAAGGTTAGTTTAATAACTGCTCGTGTGTGTGTATGTATGCTTGCAGAAGCGGAGCTGTTTCTTTGCATGACGATCACTGCGTGTTCTCTGCTCTCTTTCCTTTTCTTTTTCTTTTTGCTTGCAGTTGTTTGAAGTGTTTTGAAGAGTTGTTCTCCATGTCTCTGCTGTGTTTGTCTGACAAGGTTTTATTTCAGGCTTGAGATGCTCTGCATGAATTTTCTTCATTTTGGCTCCCAACACGTCTCTGATAATTAAAACTGATTGTGTTTCTGCAGGAAGTCCCACTGAATGGCCAGTGACCATTCAGCAGCCAGGGGGCGTGTTCTGTCTTCAGCAGCGCTCAGGCAGAGGCTCTGCCTGCAGTGAAGACTCCTCCCATTGCAGCTGTTAGAAACTCCAGATCAGAAGTGTTCAATTGTAACATCTTTTAATTTATTATTGTTGATGAGGTACGCTGATGCCGTTCAGAAGTATTTGCACATATACAGTGAGCATTTAGCTGTGTAAAAGGGAATGTTTTTAATAGCGGAAGAGATTTTCTCCTGTAAATACTTTGAGCTTTAGTTTTATACTGGTCTCGTGTTCACTGCCGGTCTCCTGTGACGCTGTTATTATCCTGCTCAAGAGCTTATATTTTAATGTAAATGAGTGGTACATGCAAATTACATGTTTAATGTAGCAAACTGTTTAAAGTAAATGTATAAACCCTCATAAAAGACTCTGTGTTAATGGTAAACCGGTTTGAGTTGTATATATATGTTCTACAACTACTCAACCTTTACAGCAAGACTTTAATCAGATTTATATCTATACTGGCAAAATGAATGGTGTAACTCAATCTCTTTTTTAGTAAGGTTTCTTATTCTCTCTCATAATACTAAATGACATTATTTAAATTACACATTAAAGGAACAGTTAGTGTTAACTGAATAAGTCAGACCATGTTTAGCTTTACTCCCTTTCACTTTCAGTTTATTATGGTTATATGGCAACCGGGACATAGAAAGGTTTCATACAATGCGTACAATCAGGACAAACATCTGTAACATGTTTTAATTATATACATGTAACTACAAAAACATTTCAATGTATTTTGACAGTTTTTATCAGCTGCTTTAGGACCGTCTGTATATTTGAGAAGGAAAAAAAAAGGTAACTGCTTTTAAATAGAAAAGGCCCCGTGTAGTCCAGGTCCTGCGATGAGCTTTAGCACCAAACGGGCTCACCGGAGTCGAAGAATCACTGAAACGGATTCATTGTGCTGGAGTTTCCCTTTGACTGCGATTCAGATCTCTGAATCAGCGTTTAATATGAAGCTCTGTTCAGAGCATCTAGCGCTGGACGTGCCGGACAAAGGCTTGGACCAGCTGGATGAAGGGCTCCTGGCCCTCCGGCGTGGCCTTGGATCCTGGTGTAGGGGGTTTGGTTTGCGGTGAGGGAAGCAGCCCGCTGGCCGGGGAGGAAGGGGAACCTCGTCGGAAAAAACGGAATAACGTCGACAACAACGTACTCTGGAGAAGAAAAAAAAAAGTCAAAAGACTGGTTACGGTCATATTTCAGCCCAAATAAAAAGGGAGAAAATACTGTGTCCAGGTAGAATAATTATGGTTTCACTGTAATTAAAGTAACTAAAAAACATGGGGAAAAACAAAACGGATAAATCAATAAAAAAAAGTAGGAATTTGCGGAAAACACTGTCCAGACAAAATAATCGTAGTCTGTTAAAAAATATTTTTAAAAAGTATAATACTGCTTTAAAATGTTGTTGCAGACAGGAAAGTCAACACTTTTTTTTTTCTTAATCAAAAAATAAAATACATTTTTTTTTAGGTCAAATAACTAAAATTCATGATTAACAATAAAGTTGATATAATTGAATACGTCTTAAGCTCAATGGAGGCCTCACCAGCTCTGAGCTGAGCTCCTGTTTGAGTCTCTGTTTGTCTCTGGGCAAAACTGAAGGATCCTTGAGACAGCGAACCGCCTGAGAGATCAACACGTAGAAGCAGTTTTCCATCGAGAACATCAGCAAAGACCTGCAACCACAGAGAAAGAGCATGAGACGACATCCAGCTCGAACCCACACAGCACTGCAAACATCACAAGGGCATTTCTGCTCACTTCAGAGCTTGAGTGTCCTCCGAGACCACGAGAGGCTCCTTCCTCTTCTCAATCTGCAAAAACAGCACCACAATCAGCACAGAAACAACAGCATTCACTACATGAGAGGAGCAGAAAGCGCTGCGCTACCTCTCCCAGCATGCTCAGCGCCACATTAATGGTGGCCATGAGAGTCCCAAACGACGGAGCCACGTCAGAGTCGAAGGCAGGAGTGGTGAAGCTCAGCACAAACAGCGTCCTGTACTCCGCAAGGTCCATAGACTACACAGAGAGAGAGAGAAAGGTGTGACTGGATGCTCCAGCCGTGTGATTGGTGGGTGTTTATAGTGTGTTAGTGCACCTGGTCCAGCAGGATCTGACAGCAGTCCGGTGTGAAGTGTTGTAACGTGGCCAGGGTTTTGCTGAGGATCTTCAACAGGCTGCACTGAACTGCCTGCAGCGCTTTAGACTCCGCCCCCTCCTCTCTCTGCCCCTCCCCTTGTTCTTTGGAGGAGGGCTGTATGGCACGCTGGGGGTGTGGCCCTGGTGGAAGCCCCTCACCATTCTTGGCCTGACCAAACAGACTCGCGTAGTAAATCAAACACGTACAGCCCTGAGGAACTAACGTTGCATCCTAGACGTCTCATACCTGCAGGTAATGATGCAGCATCTTCTTGCTGTGCAGGAGGTACGTACACGTCTGACACAGATAGCACAGATTCACCTGAAACACACAAACGTCTACTTCTCAACCCTTCAGACTCAAGCTCAGGTACATATTTTAAGTAGGGCCTGTCACTTAAACTCATTAATTAGTTATATATTAGTTCTCTTTTTAGAGGATTGTCACAGCCAAATGTAATTCGTTATTAATGCAATTAATTACGTTTGGATTAATACTTTTAATTATGTTTTATTTTAAGTCAATATTTAAATGAATTAAATTGTACAAAAACTGGTCTTAAATGATTAGCTCTTGAAATGATTTGAGTAAAAAAGCATTAGTGCTGGAGGGTACCTGGACGTCTCTGAGCAGCTGTGGCAGGTGGAAGTGCCACTCTTTGCAGAAGTTAGAGAGCTGGAGCAGGAAGCCCACCGTGTGATCGGCCTCATCCAGACACGCCAGAGACTGAACCGTCCTCACCGCGTTCAGACACTACATCACAACACATCCTCAGTGAGCTCTCATACGCTCATACCAGAACAGAACACAAGAACTGGAACTATGTCAACAACTTTTTTTTTTTTTTTTACAATAACTTCATTATAATTAAGTATATTAAAAGTATTTCAATTATAGGACTTCTTGTAATTCTTTTAAATTATGCTAAAAAAATTAAATAAATAAATTATATATAGAAATATATATATATAAAAAAAAAAGGCTGAATTTCATGAAAAATGTATGTAACAAAAAATAAATACATACGCACACATATAATATAGCTATCTATCTATAAAAAAAATAAACACACCTGCAGGATGCGCTCCTGGTGCACACCCACAAAGTCGAGTGCTTCATTAATGAAGTTGTAACGGAGAGTCTTCAGCAGACTTTCCATCAGAGACAGACTCAGTCTGTACACACCCGGCCAGCTGGGGGCGTCCTGAGACTTGCGCACAAACGCCTGACAAACAGAAGAAAAGACAACAGCTGCGGTCATACAGAGTTGTGGCTGAAGAGATGCAGCCAATGTTGGGCACGTTACTTCAAATGAAGTCATACATATAGTTACTAGTTACTTCCCACAAATAGTAACTGAGGTACTATTCAAATGACTGTTCTCTCAAATTGATTTGCTTAAATCAAAACTGGGACGATAATAGGTGAGCGCCAGCCAATAAGACTGTCGTTAGCGCATTAGTCCCGCCCACTACCAGAAAAACTGCCAGTTTTGGAAGGCTAAAGAATTTCAAAGGAACTCCGTTATTTTAACAGGAAAATACAACAAAGAATATCGTTTCCATGCAGCGGGTCTCGCTCTATCTTTCTTTGTGTGTGAGTGACCAGTGTCACACTAGAGTTTATGGTACGTCAAATACAGGTACGTTACACGGCACATCCATTTAGATGAACTGAACCTATAAGAAAAGAAAATAACGCTGCAGTAATATCAGGGTGTTGTAGTAAGACAGTACCGGCGTGGCTCCGTTAGCTGGACCCTCATACACACTGAGCAGAGGAAGACAGATGCTCTGAATCACTCCAGCTCCTGCCACCGCTGCCGCCCCCTACACAAACAACATTCATTCTAGCCAATCAGTTTGTTCATATATTGAGCAATTTATTTCAATCTTGAGTCATCACTTGAAAGTCCTAGTGTGTTGTACTAGAGTCAAGTACATATTTAATGTGCTTTCTGATTTTAAAATGTCACCCATATCACATTAAAATCAGCGGTTCATGTGGACCATATGGATTCATTTTGTAAAGTTTGGCCACCTGGACTTTCTAGGCTTTAAGGATAAGAATTTAGAAAAAATTTGATTTCTCAGCTCAGCTAATATACAACAACATCCATAGAGTTTTAATCAGTTTACGTGCTTTGTATGAAGGTTTCTGAATGTGCTGTGTACCTGCGGCGTTCTTGCGAGCGTGAGCAGCAGATGAAGCGCTGCCTCGGCGAAGTAAAGATTCTGTTTGGAGCGCAGGCTGAGTTCTAGAGCGCTCAGAACCGAGGGCAGAACCGGCAGCTTCCTGACCACCTGCAGCCACTGCTCACCATCTTCCTCAGCCCGACACAACTCTTTAGAGAGATGAAGAGCTAACACACACACCTGAGACACAGAGAGTTACTGGTTATGACCTAAACTGTATAAGGACTATATATAATGCATGCTATTCACATACATTTTAAATCAAGGCTTTAAACAGTAACATGTTTTGGAAGCTTGTTTCCACCACAGAATAAAAAAATTATTCTTGCAGTTATTAAATTGAAGTTAACATGAATGTTAATAAATGCAATGTTTATTAATATCAAACCTTATTGTAAAGTGTTACAAATATTTATTCCACTGCTGAAAAATGTTACATATTGTTGTCAAATGACCACATTTTTAATCTACTTTTAATCTAATTTGGGAGTTTAAACTGTTAATATCGTGTCAAACGCAGTGCATCATGGGATAGCGTACACTCTGTGTACATTATGTATACAAACACACTCACTGAGTCTTGCTGGTCTTTCTGGATGTGTGGGCTGTCTGTCTCCATGCTGTCCTCATGAACGTCACCTCTCTGTATCGTGTGACGTGTGCTGTCGATCAACGCCAGGGCCTCGTCCTGAACCATCTCACACACACACAACAGCAGCTGGGGCAGCTGGGTAATCTCTCCTCCTGAACCAGTAAATGTTAAACAATTGTTAAAATTAAAAAAAATACCACGCACAGTTGGTGCAATGTGTCCCCAAACAAACACGCAAACGGACCGTTGAGTCCTTGTATCTGCAGGGCTAAGACGAGAGCTGACAGGAGCTTGGCTTTGGTTCGGTCCGTGAGCTGCTGTTCAGCGTGCAGAACGCTCTCCAGCATCAGAGACAGGGGCGGCAGAAGAGCTGGAGCAGACACCAACACACTGACACAAACCACATCAGTAGTATTAGTTAACACACTCTTTTACAATTAAAGAGTTTTAAAATGTTACACTACTATACTATATATAAAAAAACCACCCTTCCCAGTTCATCTTGACTTTTTAGTTAATTGATATTGTAGCTTATCTTCAATAAACGTCTTTTAATCTATAAAAAAATATTAAAGCAAAACTAAAAATGACAAGAACAAAAACTTTAAAATCAAACTAAAAAAGGAAAGAATTTGTGTATGTGTATAAAACAGCATAATATTAGCATGGGTGTAAATGTGGGCATTTATAAATATATATATTTTTTTATTTTAAAATCTAATTATTTCATATAATTTTTCCCCTTTTTATTTTAATTTTTTTTAAGTTCATTCATTTTTATTGAAAAAAAAAAAAAATCTAAAAATACTAAATTTTTTTAATGGTTTTAGTTTACTATACTAACCTTGACATTTCCATTCATTTTTATTTCAAAGACATTTCTGTTCATTTCAAACATGAAGCTACTAGTCAATTATTTACAAAAAACCACCTTTTCCACTGTTTGAGGAGGATGAGTAGCAGCGTGACCATCATGGATCCCAGACGCAGACAGAAAACAGACTGAGACATCAGCAACTGAGAAAGAAAGATGGACGTTTGAGGTTGACAAAGCAATAGAAAAAGTGTCATGCATTTTCATTAAGCAATCAGACTAGGGTTTAAAATAGTTTAATTTAAGAACATTAAAGTCCATATTTAGATATATAGTTTTGTATGCGAAAGGGAACTTACAGCTGCTTTGGTCCCTTCCAACACGTCCATAAAGAGCTTCTGCCTGACAGCGTCATCCTTCAGATGCATCACCTCAGACTACAAACACACGAGACAGGTTGTGATAAACACCAGCAGTAGATCATTGGCATGTGAGAAGTTGGGTGTAGCTGCTCACATGACTGGTGGAGAGTATCAAGAGCGTCCTCCAGGCGGAGATGAGCATCTGAGACTCGGACAGAGAGCGCAAACCTTCCTCTTCACCGTCACAAGCCACACACACCAAATCACGCACGTAATCCGACCAGAACTCATAGCGCCGCTTACTGCTGAAAGTCTCCAGAGCTCCTTTCAGAGACGGATCCAACACACCACTGAGAGACACGGACAGACAGACAACTGTAAATCTGTACTGGTGCTTCGCAAACAAAACAAACCGTTTCTTAAAGGCTTGTGTAGATCATACCTGACAACATAGTAGATCTCAAGCGCGATTATCTTCATCACGAAGGCACAAGACTCCAGAACACACGGCTACACAGAAACAAACAATCAAACAAGGAATAACACACTCTGGGAAAATGTCTGTTTATTTACGTTATCACTGCTTTTGCACACAAAAACACACATACTTCTGTGGCCTCAGACGGAGGAGGTAGGTTTCCAAATAAAGGAGTCGTTAGGTTCTCCCAGAATTTTTCTCTGTGACGAAAAAAGATCACATGGTTAGTTATTGCTTAATTACAACCAATCCATGATAATGACTAACCTTGACTAAAGTAAATGGACATACATGCCACAAAAGTGTAGAATGTGGGCCCCTACGGCACTAAAAGTATTATTTTTATTATTATTTCAAATAAAAAATACTTAGAAACTAACCTAAATTAAGCATTAAGATTTTTGAAACGATTACAAAATGAACAGGAATACTAGCTTCTTTATAAAAATGTTTGAAAACCACAGCTTCATCATAACTATGACAGAATTACTGGATATTGCCAGTGGAAGCCTCTGAAAACTGCATTGGACAACAGGGAGCTTTGAGCAGAAAAGCTTGAGAAGCACTGCCTGACTGCGTCGTGTGTGAGGGACTCACTTGGTCCTGAGCACCGAGAGCGCGCTGTCCCGTCTGTCCTGCCAGAGTGCGTGGAGGAAGGCCAGTGCCGCCCTGTGCAGCAGTGGAGGGCACCAGTACTTCCCCTGCTGCTTAGAGTCCAACAACTCCAACACCACTGACAAACAGCTCCACTCTCCCAGAGAAAACTCCTACAAAGAGAGAGAGCGAGAGAGAAACCAGACAATCACACACCGCTCTGAATCACTCTGCATTGCACTCTAACTCTGTGAGCTCTGACCTTTGCCTTGTCGCTGCTGTCTTTGGTCTCCAGGTTGAGGAAGAGCTCAATGAGTCCGGGTTGTGTTTCCACAGCCACGGTGAGGAACTCCAGAATAGTGACTTTAATACGCATGTCTTCCGTTCTGCTCTGTAGTCGTGTCAGAAAGGCATCTCTGATCGCAGCAGCATCACTGCCCAGACAAGCGTACACGGACATGGGAGCCACCTGAACACAGCACACACAAAACACATTTCTTATATCTTAGTGCGACTACTACTGCTATTAAATTTAAATAACTAACATAATTACCATAAACATTTTATTACTATAAATAAGACATCAACCGAGGTATTGACTGATACTATTTATATTAAATAGTGAATAAAGTGTTATTTTAATTCTTTAGAATATTTTTTAGTATTTTGAATTTTTTAAATGCACTAAAAAATTTTTACATTTTCGTTAATTGTAACAGTTTTATTTAATACCAACCCCTAATTTTACTTGTAAAACTACTTTAGTCCCTTTATGAAGTTGTTTTCCACATGAAGACCACAACAATGCATTAAGAGCCTTACCGTGGCAAGTCTCTTCAGTAGCTGTATAGCAAGCCTCGGCAACGCTGGGTCATGCTTGTGGTAAATATACTTTGCCAGCACAGCAATCAGGTTGTTGCCATGACCACCTACAAGGACAAAGAAATGGGAATGGTAACAAGTGAAGAATTTATAGGAATGGTAAAAGATAAATAAAATAATAAAGTAATAAATAATCCCTCACAAGTCTTATATTTCACATCTCCCATGCGCTGAAGTGTGTACTAACCGTGCTGTGTCAGCGCTTGCTCCAGAGGGGAGGCCGTGTCAGACTGCGGTTTGAGTCGGATCACATTGTTGGTGACTGAGAACGCCAACTTCACAGTCTGGATCAGAACCTGACCAGGTCCCTCAGACCCACCACTGCAGACAGACACACAAACTCAAACCCACTGACACGTGTGAAGAGGATGAGGAGATTCGTGTTAAAAGCTCAATCATGTACCTGCTGGGCTGTGCTGCGAGCACCATGTTGATAGTGTCCACTCCCACACCCATGATGTTGACCACTGCCTGTCCTGCCTCTGTGTTGGCCAGACTGTATATACACAGCGACTGCAGACTTGGGGCACTGCAGAGGTCACACGTCAAGAACCAAAATGAAGACCAGATAAAATAAATGACAAATAATATCATCCAGCATCCTCTTACCTGCCCTCTGACTCCCCCTCTTGACTCAGATTGAGAATAGCATGGACCAGCTCTAGAATCAAACAACCTGAAAGAGATCAGCGAGTAGAGAGAGCGTCAAGAAAACGTCAGTAAATTAAAGAGAAACAACAGAGACAATAATGTTGTACGAGTAGCTCACCGATCCGTTCTCTCACTCCATAGGCGTTGTAGCGCCATTTATGATATGTAGGCAGCATTTCTTTCAGAACCAGAAGCACACATGGGATGAGCCCTCTGCTCTGAGTACTGCCCAACTGACCCTGAAAACACGCGCGCACGCACACATTAAAATATAATTAAAATTATAATATAAAATAATATTTATATCCACCAATGTAGTAAGACTAGACAAGACTTGGTGGGGAAAAAACAAAATCTAATTGTAAAATTAAAATTGTAAAAAGTCCAGGGTTTGTTGTGCTTTATTTTTGGGGCTGCAAAATTTGGCCAAAAATGTTTTATATTACGGTTATATTATAACCAAATAATATCAAATTAAATATTACAGCTGTAACATTGTTATTAAATAAAGAAAAAAAGTCTGATAAAAAGGTATAAATTACATTAAAATAGTACTATTAGTTTTTCTATTGGATATTGAAATTATTAATATAAAGATGCATTAATAAATAATTATTAAACAATTATAATTATTATTTAGAGTACAAATTTAATTAAATTAATTCGTTTTCAAACATTAAACAGACACTACTCATAAAAATGAGCAGATCATCAGTTGCTCATGTGTAAAAGAGCGCCCTGCTTCAATCTGAAACATGCATTTAGAAACTAATTGATAATCACGCAAGCAACACTGTTATTTTGGTTTTATGTCAATGAATCCTGCAGCATTACAGTGTAGACTGTGTACTGTAGTGATATGTTGTTTGCTAATATTCCTGTGGTCATAACAGCTGATAAATGCATTACCTTGACGAGTGTGGTGACTAGTCTTAAAAACGCAATGGTCACACCATACTCTCCTCTGGGCTGTTCGATCACTACCAGCAGGTTGCCATAGTTACCTGCCTTCATGCCCTCTGCACTGAAACACACACAAACATGCCATTCTTTAGGTTTCTCTGACTTTCACAGATGAATATGATGCTGCTCTTATTTATTAGTTCTGCGTGTGTGTGTGTGTGTGTGTGTGTATCACCTGATGGTTTGTGCCATGTTAGTCAGAGGGGTGGAGGCGAAAGGAAGAAAGCCGGTGTGATGCAGACTGGACCAAACCTGCATCAGGAGAAAAGGCTGTTTAATGCTAGATCATCACTTCATATAACCCTGACTTAATTTAACTGTGAACATTTACCTTCCCAGGCTGCCGAGCAGCCAGAGCGATAAGGCAGTTGACACAGGAAGTGATCACATCTACCGGAGGGTTAATAACGGATGTCAACCTATAAGACGAATTACACACGGTCAGTTTCACTGATAATACATTGTTTACTGTTTGGACTTTCTGTTTAGATGTGCGCTTCACCTCTGTAGCAGCATGTAGATCCGTGATGTGAGCGGCAGCAGACAGTCAGACACCGTCCAATCGGTGCTGATGATTTTATGAACCAGATCCAAGATGGGCTTCACTCTCTCACAGTGTGTCAACACATCTATTTGCCCAGGACAGATTTCAATAGCACGTAAAAAGACGGCAACGTTTTAACAAAAGTTAAACATCTTTAAATACATAGAGTTCTAGGATTTCCACTATGTTTCCAGTCAAAATTATTTGCAATATATGTAATGACAAAGTAGGGCTGTGCACTTCACTCAAATCTTGATCAAATACAAGTAGGTAATAGGGCACCAAATACAAGTAGGTTTTGAGTGTTCTCACCTGCAGTAGAGACGACGTGCAGCAGCATCTCGATCTCACAGGTGAAGAGAGTCCATGAACTGTAGGAATATTCCCAGCGCAGCAGGAAACCCTGTTCACCCAAAGACAGCTGCTTTCCTTCACACACCTGTCCGAAACACCCTTGAGGCATCCGCAGATTGGTCTGACCCACCCCTGAACATACGGATAACACGAGAGAAAATGTCACAAACGCAATCAGGCAAAGAGACGTCAAAACATGTTTTCAGCACTGACCCAGAGGGTAGAGGAGTTTAGGAGTCTGTCTCCTCCACAGAGTACCGTCCTCTCTAGAGATCACATCGTTGGGTTTGTGCTTATAGGCCTCAGTGTAAAACGACATCTTATCTAAAAAGGTGTACACCTGAGAGACAAGATCATAAGACGTCCATGAGATCTAAAACGTTGTGTATATGTGTGCATGTACCCATATGGTGAACTTTTTAGTTCTACCTTCTTAGCTGTAGATTTGTCAGACAGCAGTGCAGTCAGCAGCTGTAGTAAAGGTCCAGTCTTATATGGAAACACACCCACTGCACAGTCCAGAATCACACCAAGACCCATGTTTGGCTTCTGCAGGGCACAAGCAGATCAAATCGCAGACATTTCAGAGAAACACAGTCTACAAATGGTGGCGTTTTTTTAACATGCATCAATTGTTTTGCTCACCGACTCCCAGAAAAGCTCAGCCAGACTCGGAGCAGCAAGAACTTCACATGCTGCATTGATCAGATGCTACAGACAGAATAATTAACACACTTATCCAAGATGAATGCATACTTTATCATTAATGACTACCAGTAACACCGTATGAAGTTTCAATCTCTGTTGGTTTGTGTATTTTTGTACCTGTTGGCTGCCGAGTGTGTCTTCTTCAAAAGACGTGATAACAAAACACAGGAGGCCATATATGCACATCCGTGCAGTGCTTGCTGTACACTGAAATGAGACAGAGACATGTGGCGGTAATGTGTTAATGTCCACATCACCACTGGAGAAAGACTTTATTGAATCTAAGTAATTTGATAGAACGCTGTTCTTACGTTATTTCCAGTGCTGCCGAGTGCCTGCAGCATGTTGGTGAGGTACTGAAAGACTCCGAGTTGCAGCGTTGTGTGTCCTAGACGTTTGATCACAGAGCTCACTTCCTCTGGACGCAGTGTGTGTCGCAGCAGGACCCAGGCCAAGAGAACTGGCCCATGGTGAGAGATGTCACCAAATGTCAACAGCATCTGATCCACTTCCTGCACACACACACACAAAACAGTTGATAAACCAAACAGCAAATCCCCTACATTCTAAGTAATATTCTAAGTAAAACTAAAATGCTCATGTATTCAGATTTTAGAGCCAGAATTATCCATTTCAAAATAGTTAATCTTAATTTGCAATTTCATTCTAAAGCCTGTGCCTGCAATATTTTTTTTGAATACTTTTATTCAGCAAAGATGCATTAAAATTGATCAAAAGTGACAGCAAAGACATTTTCGATATTCCAATATTTATTTAAAACAAAAGCTGTTCTTTTGAACTTTCTATTCATCAAAGAATCCCCAAAAAAATCGGTTTCAATAAAATATAAAGCACAATTTATTCTCAACATTGATAGTAAGAAAATATAGATAATATTAGAATATATTAGTGGTGGGCCGTTAACGCGAGACTCTTATCGCGCGATAAAAAAAATATCGCCGTTAATCTATTCTCAAAGTTGGGTTGGAGTCTATACTACAA
>JAUMHG010000069.1:1858983-1870182 GCA_032359395.1 Enteromius anoplus | reverse complement strand
TTCTGAACATTATTATCCATTTTAAATAAATGCTTCTCTTTTTAATATTTTAATGATCAAAGAATCCTAAAAAAAAACCTATTAAAAGCAGTTCAACTGTTTCTAACACTGATAATAAAAAATCTGTATATTAGAATGAGTTCTGAAAGGATCAAGTGACACTGAAGACTGGAGTAATGATGCTTTGTGTCACGGAAATAAATTAAATTTTACAATATATTCACACAGAAACAAACAGTTATTTTAAATTGAAAAAATATTTCACAATATTACAGTTTTTTTCTGGAATTTTAATGTAATAAATGCAGCCTTAATGAGCAGAAGAAACAGCTTTAAAAAACATTAAATATATATCTTTCTGACCCCACATTTTTGAACTGTAGTGTATATCAGAATGATTTCTGAAGGATCACGTAACACTGAAGACTGGAGTAACGATACTGAAAAGATACAGAAATAAATGACATCTTAAATTATATTTGAAAACAAAACAGCTATTTTAAATTGCAATAATATTTCACAGTATTACAGTATTCTGATTGATCAAATTAATGTAGCCTTGATGGGTTAAATAAGAGAGTTCCTCAACATCTGAATGGTAGTGTATGTTCAGTACCTTGCAAATATCCTGCTGGTCATAAAACTGATGCTGTTCAGTTCTGTCTTCTAGAGCACATTTATGCAGGAAGTCGATATCCATCCCCTCGACGAGAATCAAAGAACTGAAATAGCTGTTGAGAAAATGACAATTCAGATATTATAAAAGTGTTTGTGGATGTATGAGAGGAAAGGGATCGGGTGACTGCATGTTCTGACCCAATGCGTTCAACCAGCGCGTCCATGCTCTTGTCCACGAGGTGTCGATTGGTCTGCCGCTGTCCAAAGCCTTGCTCCTTAAACACCCGTGTGAAGGTGGAAAGATCATTGGGCGGCATCTCGAAGTATGCGTAATACAGGAACAAGATCTCCAGCAGCAGGGCCTGCTCCTTCAGACACTGCACAAACCAATGGGACACCTGCCTCTCGGTCTACACAGAGATGAATAGATCCTGAGTACATTCTACAGGTGATGTTGCTTTAAACCCAACCATATCATCTTCTCACCATCAGGTTTCCGTGCGTCTCCCACGTCGGAGCTTCGGCTTTGGACAGTGACTCAAACTGCCTCCTGCAGTTGGACACAAGATCTTTCTCCAGTTTGCTAACACAGCTGGAGTACTCTGCCTAAAAAGAAAAAGGATGTTTTAAATTCACTTGTTTCTGACGGTTTAATAATAGAATAGCTGATCGCTTATTTACCCTGTACGGATGTCTCTCATCCTGGAAGTACGTGAGGAGGTGGAGAACGCAGCGCAGAATGCACAGTCTCTCTTCATAGTAGTAATCTGCTATCTGTACAACACGATTTCAACATTCGTCACATTTCCATAAATCTCAAGAGTCACTTTAGAAGCAATATTTTGTTTCAAACCTTCAGCAGCAGAGCTTGACTCTGTCTCTCATCCTGCAGCACAGCCTGATCGGAACAGAAGGACGATTATTTATGCATTCACACAACCTGGCTCTTGTCAAGTTCGTGCACGCTTCAGCAGTACGAGCTCACCTTGAGTGTGTTTCGTGTGCCCCTGTAGTCCTCCTGAAGGTAACACTGAAGAATCTGCACGCTTTGCTGTTCATCCAAACCCTGACATGAAGCACACACATATATTTGTCCGCTCCTGAAGTCTCATTTCACTTACTCTTACTTAGCCAGTAAATATAAATCAAATTATAGACCGTGCAATATTTTCAAAAACCTAGACAGACATCACCCTCAAGCCTTTTTGGGCCAAAACATGCGTATGATAAACAAAATCAATTGCTGCACTTTAAGTTGTGGTTGAAGTAGGCAGCTCACTAGGTTTTAAAAGGCATCCAATGTGCACTCACCAGCAGTTTGCTGATCCTGAGTCCGAAGTCTTTAAGAGCTTGTGGTGTGTCTTTATCTGCTTTCACCTTGTCTGCAGCCGATGTGCTGCACATAACATTATCACTTACTACATATTCAAAAGCAAAGACACATTCTGTGAGGTATATTTACATTCAAGTTATTTCTCTATCACACATACGATTAATTTTGATTTCATAGTTTTAATTGTTTATGTAAAAAAAAAATTTGGCATATTTATTTTCATGCTCATTACATGTACTCTGAATAAACTGGATGTTCTCAACAGGTGAGTAAGTATAACAAGAAGTAATAGCTAGCCTGATAAAACCAAACTCTTCTTTGTGTTCAAGCTATTTTTACATCTTAGTACATTTTTAATGTTATATTACCTGGGTGGTTTGTAGAAGGACAGACCCTGCAGCAGTCTCTCCCAGTTTCGATCCAATTCAGCCTCGATTTGGGCCTGCAGGATCACACAAGAAAATGACAGGTCACAAATGATGGAGACAGGAACTCGCTGAGATACACTGCAAAAGTATACTTCGTATCATTACGGTTTAAAAATAACAGCTTTATTAATAGTGTTTCTTTATAGAATTTTGTAAGCATACAGCATTTTGGTATAAAATGAATCAGAAATGAGTGGTTTGAGTACTAACCGGTTCTCGAAGTGCAGATCTGCCCAGCAAGATAGTCCATAACTCTCGACTGCTCCTAAATAAAAAAAAACTTTTACATATAACTTTTCTGCCTTTCATTTATTTATTTATACACCAAATCCTAACCATGACATTAACCATTCACTTTCAATAAAAAAAAAACACGTTTTAGCACAATTATTAACTCGGGACAGCTCAATTACTTATTTTAATTCGTTCTATAAACCGTATAGATGTATAATGAGATGCATACATACACAAACAATGAAACTCATTCATCGCTTTAAACTCTAATAATTCGTTCTCACCAAGACAGTCAAAACAAACGGAAGATGTGCACAATTAACCAAGGTTAACGTTTTTATTTCGTGTAATGTTTAAGAATTTGACGGTTGTTTAAAAGCTGTTGTAAACTGTGCAAATTATCATTTTAATTTCAGCCGCGCGGGTCTGTCAGCCAGCACACGCGACCGACTCGTGCGGCCGTTAAATTTCAAATAAACAGCGCGTCTGAGACATATCACCCACTCACATTATGGCTAAACACAAGGCACAATAAATCCACACATTATCCAACCACAAAGTTCGTTGTAGCTCTTTGTGAACAAGCTTTGTAAGTTTTGCTTTCTTCCATTTTACCTGACACACATCTCCGAGTCCGCCATCTTCACCCGGATCACGTGACTAACACAAACGAGCGCTCTTCAATCACGTGACTTAATGAAATCTAATAATTCATATATATTAATAAAATACTTATTTTGATACATGTTTTCGCTGTAAATTCGCAATATTAAAAAGTCTGAATTAAAAAAACTGTTATCTAAAATATCTTTGTTTTGGCATTAGCCACGTGATTATCCTGACACCACGTGACCCCGTTGTCCTACATGGCCGCTCCCATCATCAGTCAATGAGCAGCTGATCGCACAAGGCACGAGTCACAGCAAAACATTGGGAATATTCTTTTGTTCGAGAACCAAGCGTTTAATCGCAGGGGAAAGGGGTAAGATGAACCGTTATTTGGTGTCATTTTGTATTTCTGCGTTTATTTACTGTGCAGGGTGTTTAATGAACAGCTGGTGTTGCAGTGAATGGGCTGTCATTTCTGCTAAATAACCCTCTCTAACGAACAAAACATAAAACACCAGCGTTGCGTTTGGATTTGTATTATAATTTAATACCAAGACTCACAATTCCTTCAAATATACATATGCACATTTATGCTATTGCATACCATCACTGTCTTAGTAAGCTAATGTGCTTGAATGCAATTAAAGGCTGTCAAACAGTCTTTTCTATTACAATATTTTATGTTTAATAATACATCTATCGTTATTTACAGAAATGTAATTTGTATTCAAATAAGTAATATTAATCGATTTTATGATTAACTTAAACAGAAATAGTATTGAATGAGGTTTTGTTTAAAAAATGACATGCTCTTATATACTATTGTCAAGAGTACTTATTAAATATGTACTTATGTACATATTTATGTTTTCGATACAGAATATCTAGGTGCTCATAAAACTCTAATATTTCAAACGCTAATATACTAATATTAAAGTATAGTGATACATGCCAGGTTTTCTCTATTATTCATATATATAATTAATTACTGTAATGCCAGAGCATCCAGCCATTAAAAGCAGATTGTTTTACTTTCCCTGACAAAGTGACACTGTCTTTTCATAATTTACCATGTTTAGAAAATGCTGGTGTTGAGCGTTCAACAGTGCTAAAGTTCACAGTGTCTAGAGTTCAAGCGCCATTGAGAAATTTGACATCCTTTAGTTTCACAGTGAGAGAATAGAAGCTCTGGACTGTACGGGTGTGTCTCAAAACCTAGTCAGCTCCCTATCTAGTATTTATAGGAATGTCTATTGTGCCCCAAAAAAATTTATATCAGATGAGAACACCATAGTGTTTTGACATTTAACGACTAATACTAGTTACGTACAATAACGGTACAATAAACTAGTTACTTACAATAATGTTCTAAAATTACCATGGTATATTTACCAAAAAAGCGCAGGGGAAAAGGGAAAGATGAACCGTTATTTGGTGTAATTTTATATTTTTGCGTTTATATACTGTGCTGGGTGTGAATGAGCTCTCCATCCGTAACAAAACCCTAATACGTCAGCGTTGTGTTTGGATGCGTTTTTTTCTGGAGAGTATGAAAATATTATACTGTTATATATTGTTCATTTTAGTTTATTATACACTAAAATTGAGAGAAAACATGATGAGAGTTGGTTTATTTTAGTTTATCATGTGTTTTTGTTTGGAAAAAAATGCTAAAGAATGAGAAATAATAGAGTATTGCATTTTAATTGGTGTTTTTGTGTGTTTAGGAAATGTTAAAATATTAGGAAATACGAAAAATTAGAGAACATATAAATTGTGTTCACTTTAGTTGATTGTGCTTTGGAAAAATGCTAAAGATTTGAGAAAATAAAGCATGAAATTAAATTTGTGGCATTTTTGTGTGGAGAAAAAAATACTAAAAACATTAAGAGAAAGCATTTTTGTTTTTCAAATGATTATTTAAGCATTCAGTTTTTAAAGATTTGTGGTTTGTCTAATGAGGTTTTTGGTGTGTCTTTCTCCAGATCCATTTTGTGTGCCGGAGAGAGAAAAGCGGACAATGTTGGTGTGTTCACCAGAGACTCTCTGACAGACTGCCATATTCAAGTCTCAAATTCCTGGAAACCTTTGTCACACATACACCCCGCCGTCATGCAGCTGGATCCAGTGCTGGTTGAGTCCGCCGTGGTCTTCTCCATGGTCATCTCTGTTCACTGTGCCGTGTGGAACCAGCTCTCCTGGTGCTGCATCGCTCTGGCCGTCCAGGCTTTTTACGTGCAGCACAAATGGGATCGACTCATTCGGACCGGCGCTGCCGTCTTCCAGTTCCGGCCGTCATCCAACAGCGGCGTGTTACCGGCCAGCATGGTGCTTCCGCTGCTGGGGCTGGCTTTGAGGGGGCGCTGCATCGCTGTGGGGAACGTCTACATGGAGCGCTTCGCAATGGTCATAACAGTGATCGGTATGATGTTATCGCTCTTCCTATCGCTTATCGCGTTGGGAATCACTCGCCCGGTGCCCACAAACACCTGCGTTATAGCCGGTATCGCAGGCAGTGCCATTCTCTACACGGTCAAGCAAACACTGACAGTCTCAGAGGTGATCGAAGTCTTGGAGGTGTTGCTTATTTTTGTGTATCTGAGCTTAATCCTCTTGTACCTGCTCCCACGCTGCTTCACTCCCGGCGAGGCCCTCCTCATCCTCGGCGGGATCAGCTTCATCATCAACCAACTCCTGAAACGCTCTCTGGCCTCATCCGGGAACACAAACGCAGACCCGCTTACGTATTTCCTCCCGGTCGCAGTGTTAGGTTTAGTTTTGCTGGGGATCTTTTTCGCCGTGCTCTTCGTATTCATGGAATCGGAAACCTGGTCGGCGTCGCTCTTCTTCCACACCATGACGGCCGTTTTGGGATTGGGCCTGTTGGTTCCTTGGCTCTCCCTGCTCACGCAGCACCACCCCATCACCTGGCTGATGCATTTCATCACCGAAACCAACACTCGCCTATGGCTGATTGGGTTCTGGGCTGCTTTGTTGCTTCTAGCGGTGGCCGTTGTGATGCATCAAAACAGTCACCGCTTGGCTGGAAGCAAGAAGCACCAAGCATCCACAGCTGTGCGAAAGTACTTCCACCTCCTCACCGTATTAACCTTCGCTCCTGGACTTGCACTGGATCGTCCTCTGCTACATCTAGCTGCAGTCGGATGCCTCTCTGCATTTTTGTTCCTCGAATTCGTCCGATATTTCCGCATCCGGCCACTAGGGGAGCCATTGCGACGCCTTCTTACTTTATTCCTGGATGAGAGAGACTCAGGGCCGCTCATTCTCACCCACATCTACCTTCTCCTTGGCGTCGCCCTTCCAATCTGGCTCACCCCCGCATCCTGCACCCCTAACGGAGGCCTAGGGGGCGCCGGTGGCCTGGTGCCCTACGCCGGCGTGCTGGCAGTGGGAGTCGGCGATACAGTAGCGTCTGTTTTCGGCAGCACGGTTGGAGAAATCCGCTGGCCCGGCACCAAGAAGACCTTCGAGGGCACGGCCACTTCTGTATTTGCTCAGATCATCGCCGTGGTGGTTTTCCTCATCACTGACAGCAGCATAAACCTGAACGCCAGTTACTCGTGGGTCGTGGGTTCGATCACAATGGTGGCCATGCTAGAGGCGTACACGTCGCAGATAGACAACCTGCTGCTTCCTTTGTACCTTTGCATCCTCCTGCTGCTATGAGATCATGAGACCATTATGCCAATGCAGAGATATCAACCGCATTAAATCCATACATTACAGCCCTAGTATTGCGAGTTTGGAAGCGAAATGCAATAACGAAACCCTCGTACAGTGAATAGAAATGCACTAAAAAATGATCCAAGAATTATAGTATTAGAGTACTAGAAAACTACTTGATATTGTAATCGACGTACAAAAAGGCACAAAAAAGGTGTTCGAAGGTGAAAAATGTATTTTTTCGCACCACTAGAAACTATCACCATGTGCTTGTTTGAGTCGCACATGACGGCATTGTTTGAAAATGCAGTTTGGTGCCGCTGTTGGCAGCTTTAAAGAGATAGTACCCTCAAAAAATCATTTACTCTGCATCCTGTTGTTCCAAACCCTCTCAGAAAGCTCTGATGTCTTGAGACGCCGTTAATATTTCATTCACTCAAATCCTGCGTCTGTCACTACAGGATAAATGACAGGGATTGAGTTGCACATTATTAAAAAAAGAAATGGAAAATGTTATGCCCTTTAACAATGCCTGAACTCGCTGATAAACACACACAAAACACACTTCTTGGATGCAAACACAACACACATTTTTTTATTTAATTTAGATGAAACTCATTTTTTTAGATTTTCATTTATAATTTTTTTTTTTTGGTGAAGCACGTTTCTACAATTTAAAAATGTATTACTGTAATGCTATATATATATATATATATATATATATATATATATATTCAATAATCTCTAAATCTGTCTGAACTTTGACCTTTTTTCATCATATTCCTTCCTATAAAAATATCTATTTGTGTGTGTTATTACATTCTTACTGTTATTTGGCTGTATATTTTCTAGGTTAATAAACGACTATTATGTAATTCAACATTAAATAAAAAAAATATTGCATTACAATAATTAGAATATTTTTTTTTACATTATAAAGTTGTGGAAATGTGCTTATGTCAACTTGCTAAAACTAGGATTTTATGTCTGCAAAACACAATTTCTTTGAAATACGACCCTTGCATGTTTTATCAGATTCAGCCATTTTCTAAAAATATAATTTATCTTTTCAGTCCTTTATTACGGCATATATGCATCACTTGAGCCATCGAAGAACACTATTGTTTTTCTTTTACACAACAGAAATACTCAAATATCATTTTAATGCTATGAATTATGTCCAATGCAATACGAAGGACTGGTAGCATAGCTTGTCGCCTTAAAAAGTGTTTTGTATTCTGAATTTGTTTGCATGGGTCTGTATGTAGGAGGCAGTAGATATGAATGTACAGATCACTCTCTTGTAAACGCATGTATGCAATACAGCTGTTGTCTTTACTCTAAGATTGCGTAATTCGGACGTTTCGTAAATTATGTATGTTTAAACTTTAATTTATTCATGATATTTGACTGAGGCCTTTTTTTGTTGCTCTCAGTGTTTTGTGTTGAGTGTGTTACGTTGACGGTTGCCATGGGAACTGTGGTTGAAGCGTCAATCACCTGTTGGGTTTGAAGTGCATTCTGGGACATTTGCATGACACTCTTGTTTAAGCGTAAACTTGCTTTTAAACTACCTGGCAGTTGTAATAAAATATTTATGGTCCATATTTTGACATATGACAAAGATTGTTGGATGTTTATTTTGTAAATCATCCTTTTTAATGGTTTGTGTATTTACAGAAACACTTTTTGTTTAAATAATTGCTTTTACTTTTCGTCAAAATACCAGTTTTTACAACAAAAGTGACTCGGCATGAAACAATTATAGACGTAACGTTCAGACTATTGTGAAAGAAAATCTTGTTGGAACTTTATTTTTGTTGCTATCTTTATCTATAAATATGATTTTGCAGATTTTCCTGTCAGTGATTGGTTAACCTGAGAACTGCAGTTTCAGTTTTGTAATCCAGATTATAGTTATTATCAAACATTCATACCTTTTCTATATGGTATTGATTTTGTTGGGTACTCCGAGAATGCTGCGTTAAAAGGAAATAAAATGAATTTCTAATAAAATTGAATGTTTCTTGCTTTCTAAAATTCAGATTATAAATAATAAACACTCTCTGGTTAACAAAAACTAGCCTTTTATTAACTCATTATAGTCATGTCATGTTATCAGCTCTGTTTTGGTGTTCAGGTGTAGAGGGATGGAAAGGGCAGCTCTTCTGTTGGTTGTAGCCTGAGAAACAAAAACAGACATACGTTACAAACTAGGCTTTCTACAAAGCTTCCTCATGCATTGCCCAGCATGCACTGCTCTTACCAGTTCTCAGGACTCCAAACGGTGTTTTGAGACTCCATAATGTGAAAGGTGTAAACGTGGCGCGAGGCGTCAGATGTGTTTGCAGCGCTGCGGTGGACCACTTCACCGTGAATCAGAACCACTCCACCTACAAGAAATGATTACTGCTATTCAGAGAGGATGCATTGATCTTATCTGTGTCACAAAAGGCTTCTGTTTCTTACTTTTCTTTTCTTTTTCTAAAAGATTGTTTGAGATTGGGGACTGGAGTAATGATGCTGAAAATACAGCTTTGATCACAGGAATAAACCACATTTTACAATATATTACAACAGAAACAGTGATTTTAAATTGTAACATTATTTCAAAATATTATTGTTTTTGCTACATTTTTATCAAATAAACGCAGCCTTGGTGAACAGAAGTATATAAATATAAATAAATATAAAATATATGAAATTAAGTAACAAAAGAAATCAAACTTAATATGAAAGTTTCTGCAATTGTGTGTATAATAGGTTTAGTATGATTTTTCAAAATTATCTTTGTAAAGAAAATATTATTTGTTGATTACGTGTTTTGCAAAAAAATCTTTTTTAATGTAAAACAATGTTTTACATTTTTTTATGCAAAATAATTTACAGTTTAAAATATCATTAAATGTTTAATTATATATATATGAAATAATATTTTTAGTTTCATTGTGTACTGTGTATATTATATATATATATATATATATATAATGACAAATATGTTCCGTTTAAATATGAAATATATATGATACAATTTATATGACTAAATATGTACATGTAAAAATATTTTAATATTTTAAAATATATGCTGTATGTCTGTTTATATATATACCTAATTAATATACACAGTACTCACACATATATTAATAAAAAAAAATTCTGGATACATTTAATTATTTGACAGCACTTGTTTATATATATATAAACAAACTAATTTTATTCCACTATTAATGTTTGACAGCTAATTTTACTTCTGGTATTGGTAGTTGACAGTGAACTGCAAAATCAAATAAAACCCTAACTTTTCACACACAAAAAAATGTTACCGATAACTCACCTTTTTTGACAGGGGCGGGAACGAAGAGCTTGTCATCGTAATTCTTCTCTCGGCCAATGAAATCAGTGAGAGGAAACGTGCCTTTAGGTGTCCGCACCATTCGCCTGGTAATCCCATCTAACACACGACACACAAGACACACAAACACATTGAAAATGCAAAATGAAGCTTCAGTCAAACAGCACAAATGAATCTGCTCAAAGCATGTGAGATCACCGTTGTGTGATCCCGGTATGAACCACAGACAGCCGTTCTCCAGTGTAGCGTCCTCCAGAGCTATCCACACACCCATCACTCGTCCCAGAGGCTGCGTGTAAAGGAAGGTGGCGTCCTGGTGAGGGGTCACTGAAGTCAAAGCTCAAAGGTTAACCATCTGTTTTTGTACTGCATTCCCATTGGCTAAATAAAGCGAGGGTCTTACCTTCTCCACCAATCCCTGGTTGCTGTGGACAGAACAGGCACAGAAGGAATGAAGGACTGAGTAATGAAATAATTACCTGTACAAAGTGTGTAAGTAACACTAAAAAAGTACTGTATGTAACTGTACCTTAAAGATGTACATACTCTGCAGAATCACAGGATGTATCAAACCGAGTTTCTTACCCAGATTCTGAAGATAAAAAACAAGCACACACTTCTCACACACATTTCGACAAAACTATAGTAAAGTATAGTGATATCAGTTTTGTTTTATTATTACTTATATGATATCATAGTACTAACAGTACTTAATGTAAAAAAAAAATTAATACATTTTTATTCCAGGCATAGTTTTAGCAATACTATTTTGAATTAGTTTTATTTTTCAGTTATAATTTTACTTTAAAATTTAGAATTGTGGTTATTTGCTTTGGCCATATTTTTTTATATTATAGATTTTCATTCACATATAGTTTTAGTATTAATTTTCTTTTATTTGTTTTTAGATTTTCAATTTTTTTCCATTATTTTATTATATA
>JAUMHG010000069.1:1844908-1858919 GCA_032359395.1 Enteromius anoplus | reverse complement strand
TTTTTTTTTTATTTTTTTTTTTTTTTTTTTTTAAGGCATAGTTTTAGTAAAAATATTGTGAATTTGTTTTTATTTTTATATTTTAATTTACATACATTTTAATTAACATTTTAGTTTAAAATGTTGTTATTTGCTTTTATCATTTTACATATATATATATATTATAACAGATTTTTATTGCAATTTATTTATAACAATATTTAGATTGGTTTTTTTTGTTTACATTTAATTCAAGTATAAAGTAATTTTGTAAAGTGCTTTTGTCATTTTTTGTATTTTTTTAAACATTTCTAAATAGTAATTAATTCAATTAATTGTATAGTTTATAGTCAATTCAATTTATTTTTTTAGTGTATATAGTACTTATTTACATTTACATTTATTACATATTTACATTTTAAAAAATTGAATATAATATTTATTTTATTTCTGTAGTTTTTTTTAAATACAGAAATTATTTGTAATATTTTTATTTGAAGTTTAAACACCCGTCTCTGGGGTTGTCTGTCTGGTTTTAAAGAGGTCTCCCAAGTGGTTTCTCATAAATCTTAAGATTAAATCAAATGAGGGTTTGACATGAGTGTACTGTTTACATGGAGGTTTGGACATTACTTGAACTTTGGGTGAGTGGGTGACTGCTTTAAACAGCGGCTCATAAGCGTGGAGAGCTGTGGGAAAAATAAAACATATACTTAAGAGCAAAGAATGATGAATGCTAAATGGCAGGTTATGTTTAAAATTGACTGAATTGTTTGAAATGCAATTTTCGTTACTACCCACCATGTCCGATTTTATTCAAAGATTGTTCTTTCGGCACAATGAACTCTCCTGAAAACAAATGTAATGTCTCATTATGAGATGAATTTATCTCTTTCTATATCTCAGCACGAAAAACAAAGCAAACCTTTATCATCGAATACTCCTTTCTCAAAGAAGAAACGGATCTTGTCCCCACTGGTGATGAAATAGTTTGCATTTCCCTGGATAAACACCAAATATGATTGTTTCTGAATGCACATGAATTTACAAACATTTTTCCAGCTATAACAGGTTTTGTAACTACATTTACCTGCATCTTTACCCAGAAACATTTGTTGGCATATGGGAAGTAAAGCATAGAAGAGCATTCATTATAGCACTACTGTAATGCTTGGTGATGGTGCATTCTGGGTATTCATCTGCACAAGTTTACCTGTGTTTTAAGCTGCTCGTCATGGTCGGTGGAGAACTGTATTCTGCAGTGTTCAGGAACGTCCATCCGCTCAATGATCTCACTCATACAGTCCCGTAAAGCGTCACACTCCTCTGGGGACAGAAGGCCATCCAGCACCAGATAGCCCTCGTCCCGGAACTGCACGATTAATACACATCACAAACCTATTCACTGCACATATTCAAATCAACAACATTTCTTGAGGTAGAAAAAGTACCATTACCCTGCATTTGCTGGTTAGGTGTGTTTTATAGCAGAACAGCTGGTTTAAGCAGATCCTAAGTTAGTTGCTAAGTAGGACGAGCACGACCAGGTTAAAACAGCTCCACCATAACCAGTTCAGACCAGCTTATTACCAACTAAAACCAAGTATAGATCTCTGCAGAAAGGTAATAGGAGTTACCACACTGGGATGTTTTTACACCATGTTACCTGATGGTTAGGTCAGGGGGATCATTTTGATTGCATGATTGAGAAACACCCAGCAGTTTGAAAACGCCCACTTTTGCTCTTTGCTCGGCTTAAACCACCTCCCATGCTTCAAAACATACCTAACCAGCATTTGCTACCTTTTTAAACAGTTAAATGTTTCTGCATTTCACATGTACCATAGTAGTGGCACGATATTGTTTAAAATACTATGTCAATTCCATTTAATATAAGTGTGGTGTCATTCAGTATATTCACGATACGTTACTATACGTCCATTTTTGTAGTATCTTATAAAAACAGTGTGTATTTGGGGAGAAACTCCAATTGAATTACTATTCCTGGCAATAGTCATATTAACAAATAAACTGTACAATGCTATTGCAGTTCTACTAATGCTAATAATTACAATAATAAAAAAAATACACTGAACAGTTCAAATATGAAATAAGCACTTGCAGGCTCCGCCCACTTCCACGCCCCTTATTTCATTCCACATTCCATTCTAGTAGTTTGTCCTGTTTAGCATATTACGCAACACTCTTGAAACAAGGATAAAACTTTTACCAATGCACATATATTTGTGCATCTTTTTCACGCGTGCACGAGACGCTGAACTATGAAGATATTTATTATTATAGAAACAAGACATTGATTGTCATCTAAAATCTCTGTACTCGCGTTTTCGATGAACATGTGCAGAAATACACTACAGCTGTCGTATCGAAGACTTGCTATTTTCAATTTAGACGCAGTTTTTACCTTTTGCACGTCTTGATCTGTCAAAACATCCATGCTGGTGAAGACAGTCTTAAGAAGAAGGCTAAAATGAAGGCTGCTCCATTCAAATCTCTCGCTTTCTCTAAGCAACCACGTGGTTGACTCATGTCAAATACGATTAAAGTGTAACCATGGTGATGCAATAATTGGATTTTGAACAGTAACTCTTTCATTACAATGCAAGAAACTCAAATGTGCAGTTATAACTTGAGTCACTGAGGGTTCAGGTTAACCTAAAAGGTAAACACGTGCCTACAGTTAACTTAATTCCTGGTAAAGAGTGAACATAGGTCACCCTCTGTCCTGTGGAGGATGGAAAACTGTTTGTTTGACAGAGTATTACGTGCAAGATTGGATGTTATGAAGACAGTGTTGAAGATACTTCACAAAACACTTTGATTTCATGGGGGGAAATTGCACAATTGTTTTTTTATTATTATTAGTAAAATACCATTTTCTTTCTGGAAACTAAATTTTCTTAAAAGAGATTAAATTGTACATAAACCTTTTGGAACAAACTTAAAACATAAATGCACCGAATACAAGTAATATTGTAAAAGCACTTACATTTATGCAGCTATTGTTGTTAATACTGTTACTATGCAATAACTCTCAAACTGATTGACAATGAATTGTAGTCACAGATCCAATTCTTATGTTCAACTTTAAGATTTTTGATTAATAAGTAGTTTTTCAGAATGAGAGAAAATTGGGCAGAGCCCACGTTTTTGTATGGTGCAATGTTGTCTCTTCCCCTAGAGAGGGCGCCTGCGTCACACAGACGGTTCTACAAGTTTTTCTCAGCGCTGTTGACATGTTGCCAAGTCTGCTGTTTTCCCGCGGAATTGGGCTACTTCAACACGCTTTCTGTGGGTTTAACACTCACATCCATGGGTTGAGGCGAAATCATTAATGCCAGAATTTGTTCATTTAGCCCCCGAAATATGATATTTTCCAGGTCATCTAACTTGTTTGAGTATCAATTGAGCGGGTTCCTCTGTGAAAACCTGGCAACCCTGACTCTTGTTTTTGTATCAAAAGCGAAATTTTAACAGAGATGAGAACCTAGTCGTCTGAGTGTTGCAATCATTAACAAACACAAATCTCAAACCAGTTGGAGGAAGAAGAAGAAGAAAAAAAAAAAAAAAAACTTTAGATAGCCATACATTAACACTTCCAACCCCTCGTATATGGCGAATACTAATCATGTTTCCTTCTAGCCTAGATTTGAGACAGAAGTGAACAGATTTCTAAATAAGGAGAAGGTGTATTGCGTTAACACTGTATTGTTATTGACAGTTTGTGACGGCTGCCATACAGACTAGCTTTCATACACTGTTTGAAGAAGTTTCAAGTGCATGTTAACTTAAGAGAGTTTGCCTTTTGGTTTAATCGGCTGCTATTTGGTTGGAAGTGACCATGACTTTACAAACAGAGAGAGAGAAAGAGTGAATGGGAGCTTTCATGTGGCTGATGCTTCTACTCACCTCTGCTTACTCTCAGAAAACTGTGTGTGTGTGTGTGTGTGTGTGTTAAAAGCTATGGTATTTAAGAACTTATGGGTATTTTTTTCCAGAAAACAGTTCTGGACTTTATTTGGTCACATTATTTGATCAATTCGATATGAATTAGGGCATAACGCTTTATACATTTATAAAGCTACTGTAAAAAGTGACTGTTTGATCAGAATATCTGCCAGTTTGCACACACCCAGTCACCGTTATAATTGAAGTAATGGTTCTGCTGATCTACTCACCCTCTGGATGAGTTTGTTTCTTCATCAGATTTGTAGAAATGTAGCTTTCCACAAGCGTCTAAAGGATGCTCAGCAGTGAATGAGTGTCCAAACAGCCTGATAAAAACATTACAATAATCCACACCACTCCAGTCCATTAAATAACAACATGTGAAGCAAAAGCTGTTTGTAAGAAATAAATCCATCAAGAATTTTAACTTGAAAACGTTGCTTCTGGGTAAATTAGAAGTCCATAACACTGCTTTCTCCTGAAACAGGAGAGAATATGAACTGACCAAGCACTGGTTGTAAGTGAAAACGGTCCAAAGAACAGCTCTAAACAAAGATGTGGGTGGACTCTGAAGTGAGAAATGACAGGATATGGAAGTGTTACAAGTTTCTCTTTTTTAGTGTTTTATATTGCTTTCTTTTGTATTTGAATGAAATAGCCTGATCATTTCTGAATGAACCGTGCGTTATGCAAAAGCAACCATAGCAAATACTTAAAAATATGAAAAGACGTGAATGTTCTTCAGAAGTCTTTACTTGGTTTTGTTTAAAGCCATACTGTGTACATTAGGCAATCTTCCGAACAAAAAGAAAATAAAAATCATATGAACACATACATATAAAAAAAAAAGATACATTAACGCATAGGATTGTTTTTCTCACAAACACATGAACAGTTTGCATGAGTCCGTGCTCTCTTTTTGTTCTTTCTCTTATTTTTTTTTTTTGTAAAATTATAAAACTTAGAAACGCAAAATGTACATTTTATCTTTGAGATGAGCTCCAGCACACAGCTCAGAGAGAGTTAAGGCCATGATAGTGTGGGAACGTTGCTACGACGAGAGTCATTGTGACGTCATCACACCCTTTGAGAAGTCGACCAATGGGATGTGACGTGCAGGTCACGTGATCCAAACGAGAGTCCGTCCAAAATGTCAAGTCTTTGTTTTTCGAGTATTTTCTAAATCTTTGTGTAGAGTCTGTGGAGTGTAAGATTTCAGCAAGACATTTGTGGCAACATATTCAAAGTCTTTAAAAGCATATATAAGTAGCAAATTTTGTATATGACCTTTTTGGCATTTCATTCTGTGGGTATTGGCTCTAAACTGTACATTTGACATATATTCGATATCTCAGCTGGCACATTCATAAACAGTCGACTCTTCCCTGATTGGATGCAGCCGCTAAGTACATAATGCACGAACCACGTATTGCTTGTTATATCTAATCATTCTCATAACACCATTGTTTAAACATAGGCACTCGCATCCAAATGTTTATCATGTAGTCGTTGTTTATATGCATGCCCCTCCGTGCCTGTAGGGGGCAGTACACAAATGACTTGACCTTGCAAAAAGTGTGTTTGAGTGAGTGCATCAGTGTATGTTTCCAAGCACAGATGCCACTGTACTGTCCACAATTTCCATTCAAATGGAAAAGAAACATTATCGCCCAAATAAAAATAATTAAAAACTATAAAAAAAAAAAGGGGTGGGGGGAATTAAAAGCAGAACGACCGCTTAATTACCCAAAAATGAAAACTGGCCGAAAGACTTCTCACCATCACAGCATATCAAAGATGTGGATGAGTTGGTTTGTTCATCAGATTTGGAGAAATGTAGCATTGTATAGGAATGCTACATTTCCGTTAATCTGCTGAAGAAACAAACTCGTCTACATCTTGGAGGGCCTGAGGGTGAGAACATTGTCAGGAAATGTTCATTTTTGGTTGGACAATGCTTCTGTCTCGCTCAGGCTTGTTCTTTATCGGCTCTCCACAGCTGCTCCTTGACCTCCGGCGGCAGGGTGTTGAAGAGGTCCTCTTCTACGATCAGCCCGGAGCGCTTGAGAAGGCAACACTCGGAGAGCTCCACCGGTAATCCCTCCAGCCGGTTTCCTCGGAGCTCCAGCTGCACGAGGCTGGTTAACTCTCCGAAACGTGACGGCAGCACCGTAAGGCAGTTATTCCCCAAATTCAGCGTCCGCAGCTTCTTACACTGGAACAACTCGGGTGGCAGCGTCTCGATCTGAAACGGAGAGAAACATGGTTCACACACAAGCACTGCGATTATTATCTCTTTCACTTGTGTAAAATAAAATAAAAAGAAAATTAAAAATAAAATAATTTTTTTTAAATAAAAAAAAATTAAATTAAATAAAAATTAAATAAAAAAAAAATAAATAAAAAAAAAAAATTTTTTTAGACGATTAATCACAATTAAAATGAAATAAAATGTAGCCTGTAATATGTAATGTATTGATAGGAAATAAGATAAGCACTTCATTGTACATAATGTTTATGAAAATGTAGTTATTATAATTATATAAATATGTAGTTTATAAAAACTGCAATTAAAAATTAAATTATGGATACTTTTTTATTTGTATTCTTTTTTAAAAATGTTTATATACAGTTTATTTTTATTTTAGATTTTGGTATTTTTCAGTTCTTTTCGGTTTTACTTCAGTAGCTAATAAAGTATTGGTTAATGGAGTAAATGTAAAATAAGTGTTCATCTGATTTCAAGTCATTCAATCTGGGATTTCTGTGCAGTATGTAACAGTAATGTACAATCAGGTGATCAGATGTCTTGCTCAGGGTTTAATGTGCAATAATGACCAACAGATTGATATGAGAAACCCAAAAACCACCCGAGTCATGCAGGCAATAGCTTGTGCGGCAAAACAGTCAGTCATCCAGTTTAACCGCCATTATGCAACATATTTGACCGCAGAATGCCACGACTGACCAATAAGTATCAAGTATTTCAGAGAGCCGTGTAACATGATCTATCCGTAATAAAATATGTGCCCCATTTAAAGCCACTCTCTCAGCAGGGCGGAGACCCAGGAAACATATTATACACAGGAAAACCAATTATCTCCAGAGTAAGCGGCTAATTTTGGCCCGCACACATACACACACACACACACACTGTCTCTCTGTTAAAAAAAGCAAACATGTGCATCTAGTTACCATCCGCCTTGATTCTCAACAAATAACACAAATTACACAACTCATTTAGATAACAACGAGCTAAAGAAAGAACAGAGAAGGTTGTGTGTGTGTGTGAGTGCACACACTCCTCGACAGGAGGCCCCATAAAGCTGCTATTTTGAGAAACATCGCACACACGCTCTCCAACACAACGCCCGTTACAAAAAACAAGCAAACTCAAAACACATGAGAGACACAGGTTGTGCGTGTTGCATCATAATGTCCCAGGACTTTATGTCTGTGTGTTCCCTGTTGACTCGCATCCAAAGAATCCAGATCGAACACCACAACGGCGCCGTCTAATGCCGCTTACGCCCCAGAGACAGCTCTGATGGCCGTCCGACGGATAGGTATGAGTAAGACGTGATTGGAGGGTGTGGAAAGAACGGAGCTGCTGAGAAATCAGGCTTTAATGCAGCAAACAGGATTTCCGAAAGCACAACTGGAGACGCCTTTCTGACAAACTGTTGTCAAACTGAGTTTGCGGTGAACCGTTGAGGACTGCTGTGCTGGAACACCAAACACAGGCTATTTGACATGACATATCTCAAAAATATGTACTATGATTGCAGTAAAAGGAATTTAAGTAGTGTTAATTGGTATTACATGCAGTGATGTTGGAAAGGTAGCGTTACCTGCAACAGTAAGCAAACACTGACTAAATGGCTATTTTGCTCAAGAATGACGTTAGCTTAAGTGACGCCACATGAAAAGTTAATTTAGATGAATTTAGATTGAGACTGGTGAGCAAGTTACAACATAAAAGATTATGAAACCATTTCCTTCTTTGGTATAATATGCACTTATGAATCATTCACAATAAAACCATAAACATACTGAAGTATTAAAGAACTTCCATTCACTTTAAAGCATCAAAATTATACATCTACCTAATATCAGGAAGAAACGCATTAGCATGCATGCAAACAAGCCTACATGCCAAAATGCATGCATTCATACATGGGTGTGTGTGTGTGCGTTTCATTTTTACTGTAATTACTTCAACTGTAATGTTAAATTAAATTAATATAAAAAATACACACACACAGTATATTATATTTTATATAGACATGCATGCATGCTTGTTTTATTATTATTAAATCTTACAGTCTCTAAATGTTTAAATGGTAGTATGTATTCAATTCAATTTGCTTATTAGGAATAATGATACCTGGAATTGTAAAATATACGTAATCTATCTGCAGTTTTACAGGAAAGATAACCTCAAACTCAGAGCAGCGTCTGAGGGAATCTCATAGGAAGGTGACGTGACATGTATGTACAAGTCTGCATATTAAGGCTCAACTCACTCTGTTGGCCGTCACCGCAAAGTACTGCAGGTTCTGGAGGAAGCCGATGTCCGCCGGGATGCTGGTCAGGTTGTTGTGGCTGAGGTCCAGGTAGCGCAGCTTCCTGCAGAAGAAGAGCTGGGCAGGAATCTTCTCGATCTTGTTCCGGTTCAGATAGAGGCGCTCCAGGTTGGTGAGGGTGCCGATCTGGATGGGGATGTAGGCGATCTGGTTGTACCAGAGCTTGAGGCACACCAGTCTGTGGAGGTGCTGGAAGCTGATGATCTCCTCAATGGTCTTCAGGTTGTTGTCTTTCAGATCAATCTCCTGCAGACAGTGGAAAGTGGATGTGCATGTCAGAATAAGCAATCAGAGCTTGTTCGAGCATGAAAATACCTGTGGCGAAACACCAAGCATTAAGAAATGTGCAGCATTTTAGTTTAAGACACTCAATAATCTGGCTTTACATGCATTTGCATTGCAATTTAGGGGCGTCATGGTACGCGTATTCATACTAAATATTTTCAGCACGGGTCTTTCGGTCAAATCATTACGATTTTTTTCAGGAAATTTACATAATACATGCTGCTTTGGTGCAATGTAGCTGTATAAACGCTTCATTGGTGAGTTTTTTTTTAACATGAGATAAACACGAAATCTCATGACTCTTGTAATCACAGTGATTCACTCGTGGATAGATGCAATTAAAAGCTTGTAAATTAAAATGCTAAGTAGCATTTCATTTACCTTAGGTAAGTCCACAGCTTGTTATTCGCTAAAGAAATAAAATTCACTAAATATTTAACAAGGCTACATACATATATTTTACTTCACCTGTAAGTGATGTCTTAATCATGTAATGTATGTTTTAAAAAATATGTTATAAAACAAGCAGCAGTGTAAATTATTATGTTACAACAACAAAAACTATTTATAATTCAGAAGATAATTTAAAAATTAAATAAACAAAATGCATATTTTCATGCATTGTTTTTATTTGAGGGTTGATTATTATAAGAAATAATATTATACAAATAAATTGAAATTAAATTTAAGTTTGGGCTCTTGTTATGTGTAAACTTGTAATAATGTAAAAGGGCTCCCTATAGTTTATAGCACAAGTTGAGATAGATTTATTTTATTTTGTAAGGTAGCTTTTAAGAAAATATGATTTATAATTATAATATTATTTTAATATAAATTGATAAAAAAATTTATATATAATTTAATTTTAAATATTTATTATAATTTAATTTATTTATAGAAAAAGCAATTTGTTCAGTTAACGTTTTAAAAAAAAAAAATTTATTAAACCTTTTTTCTCCGAGGTATGCACCAAACTCTTATGTTTGTGTACCTTGACCCCCTATTGCAACTTATTGCATCCTTTTAAAATAACAGCAAAACAAGGCCCCATATATTATCTAATAGTATGATGCAGAGGTCAAAAGTTTGAATTAAATGTATGGAAACTACATTATGGCCCAAGCGTAGGTATTACGCAGAGTTTGTGTGATGCTAGATGAAGGATGACTGATGACCTGTAAGTTGTGGAGGCTGAATATAGAGTGCGGGATCCGCTCAAGATCACAACGCAATAGCTCCAGCTCCGTCAGGTTCACCATCTTCTTCAGACTGTTCAGAACCATCAGTTTTGTCCCTTCATTATTGACGGAGAGCTTCTGCAAGTGAACGCCAACGTCTGTCACCACCTGCAGAGTGAAAAACACGTGCTGGAATCAATATGTAGTCCTAAAGGAGTCATAAACCTGGGTATTTTCAGCTGTTAAACAGCTCTAGAGGTAAGAATATTAGGATGGTATAAGAATTAGAGTCATTAGAAAGCTATTTTTTACAATTGGTAAATACTGTAAATGATCTCTAAAAGGACAAAACTGTTTATTAAACATATACCATTTGTATTTATTATTTCTTAACATTATTATTATTATTATTAACAATATAGTTAACATATTATGAATATATATATTTTAAACAACTATATAAATTCATAAAATTCAATACATATTTTAAGTTAAAAAATTATATAAATTACACCCTGTTTAAAATAATACTTCAATTTTAATATATTTTTTAAAATAAATAAATTTAAACAGTATATAAATGTTAATTTTGAATAATTCCATTCCATTAATATTCTTAGTTATTATATCAATTATATATTTCGCATGCAATATTTTATTATAAAAATGATTTTTAATTTAAGTATATATTTTTTCATGTTTATATACATATATATATATATATATCTACACACACACATATCAGTTCATATATTTCTTTATTATATTAGTAATGGGGTTTTTTTTTAACCAAAAGATGTAATAAATTATTTATATATATTTTTTAAATGTATTTAAACAATACTAAATTATTGATATATTTATTTTAAGAATTTATTTCTACATTATTAAAATTAAAATCCATTTAATTGCCACAAATTATTTATATATTCATACAATTGTCTGTGCATTTATAAACCAAGCCCAACAAGACCAGGGAAATGTAATACAAATGTTTGACTTCATGGCTTTGCTGATTTTGTGTGAGTAAAATCATCTCACCTGAGGCAGTTTAGTGAGGTTGCTCTTCAGCCGCAGTACCTTGAGCCTCTTGAGCTCGCGCAGGCCGTCGATGACGATGAACCGGTTGTTCTCCGCGCTGAGGTTTCCGGTCAGATGAAGCTCGCTGAGGTTCTTGAGGCTGTAGATCCACAGCGGGATCTCCTTAATGTCTGTGAACTTTATGTGTAGTGATTTGAGGTTCTCTCGGAGGAAGGCCAGAGCAGGAGCCTCGATTCTGGCGGGCGTGTGATAAAGCCACATCTCCCTCAGGTTAGACAGCTGTGCGATGATGGGCGGGATGGTGACATCTGGGATCAGCTCCAACTTCAGCACCTGCGGGAAACAAGGACAAGACATTTACATGCAGTTAAAGCAACCAGTAGAGTGTGACTGGGCAGGGCTACCTTTTTCAGCCAATAGCCTTAGAGCAGTGCTTCCCAAACCCTGCCCTGCATATTTTGTATGTCTCTCTTATCTAACACACCTGATTGCACTCGTCAGCTCATTAGTAGACACTGCAAGAACTAAATAGGGTGTGTCTGATATAGGGAGACATACAAAACGTGCAGGGCAGGGGGTCCTCCAGGAGAGGTTTGGGAAGCACTGGCCTAGAGTATATCATTCCAGAAACCTTATTATTTTCGTATTTCCATTTGGTGACATCAGACACAGAAATGACACACTTTGCCTTTAAGAATTAAAAACCTGAAAGAAAAAGGCAAGCCACGCTTGAGGAAACAGCTGTAACTTCCTCTTAAGCAGCAAATAAAACATGATCTTACAGAATCAACTTACTGCATGAAAGCGGTTACTTAAGGGGAAGCTGAACTGGATTCATTGCATAATTTGGGGAGAAAACTGAACTAATTATAGCAAATTAAAGCCCTGCAAATATTTATTTTAATCCATTATTTAAAATAATAATTATTAATTTAAATAAATTATTTGTACGGGTGAATTCCTTAGTATAACTATAAAATAATTATTAAAAAAAAAAAAAAAATTAATTTAAATAAATCAAATAATCAAACATTTATAATAAGTAGGGAACTATTTAATTTATTTTTTTTAAAGTTTCACGGTTTTTAGGGCTGTATAATTTGATCAAACAAAAGATTACAATATTTATTATTATTAATTGATTTATTAGGGTTGTATAATTTGGTAAACATTTTGTGAATTCCTTAATAGGACTATAAAACAATAATTTAAATATATCAAATAAAAATAATGAAAAATGGTGTTATATTATTAATATTATAATTATTTTAAAATATTCCATTTAAAATATATCCATACATACATACATACATTTAATAAATAGTTTTTAGGGTTGCATAATTTGACCAAACATTTGGGGATTGTATTAACTATGACTATATAAAAAAAAAAAAATGTATAAATGTAATTTTTTACAAATTAAAGCAATCATTATTGGTAGTATTTTTATCATTATTAAACCTAAATACAAATATTAAACAAAATAAGATTTTATTAATGTTTTAAAATTAAATTGGTTAAAAATAAATTGGTTAAATTACTGTACATCATGTGCCCATCTGCTTCTGGGCTAATTTTAATTTTGTATTTTTTTGGTGAACTAAGTCTTTAAATACGCATTCGGTAGACGTTTTACATGTGTGACTCGACTAGACCACAAAACCAGTCATAAGGGTCTATTTCCTCGAAATTGAGATTCATACATTGTGTGAAGACGGCTTGTTAGGACAGGACATTTATTTGAAAATCAGAAATTATAGGAAAATATATATAAATTATAATTTATAATTTGATATATTTATGATAGGAAATTTACTTGGATATTGAATTTACTTTATATAGAATGGTTTTTGTCAAAGAAAAATGTATAATTTTGACCCATACAATGCATATTGCTACAAACACACCCGAGCGACTCAAGACTGGTTTTGTGCTTCAGGGTCACACACACACACAAATGCTGACGCACCTCCAGCTCGACCAGGTCAAACACAGTGTCCGGGATCCCACTGAGCATGAAGAGATGCAGCTCCAGCTTCTCCTGCGAGTTTTTGGTGATCCTCTGCCGGAGTTTGTCCAGAGTCCACTCGTTGTTCAGGTTGAGCTGCCGCAGTTTGTTCTCGCTGACCTCTGACAGGAAGACGGCGAAGCGCTTGGAGTACAGCGGGTCATACTGATCGATCATGTGCAGCATGAAGGCGAAGTCGTTCTTGACGTCGGGGATGTCGCTGTAGCTGCTCTCCTCGCGGATGGACTCAAAGGAGTAGCGCTTCAGCGAGCGGCTGATGATCCAGTACAGTGTGTACATGCATATGAGGCCGTACACCACCACCAGGCTGATGTAGAAGCAGGCCAGGATCTTGAAGAGCGTTGCCAGGGGATGTGCGCAGTGGTACGTGCGGTAGCCGGTCAGTCGCTCGATGTCCACGGTGCACGGCACACTGAATTGAATGTGGCGCACGTAGTACATGGTGTAGCAGAAGATGATTAAGAACTGGATGACTTTGATGATGATTTGGCGGATGTAAAGGCGGTGGACGATGTCACCCTCCTCCACATGGATACGGAACTTCTTTACCTGGAAAAAGAAAGTGAGAAGGATGGGATGAGACAAAATATTCAGAATATTTAGGCTTAGTTTCAAAACCTAGTCTACCTCCTTATCCACCATCTACATAGACAGCATCCTTCAACTGAAATGTTAGCAATGTAAACAAGTTCAATTACACAAGATCTTGCACACTAATGTTTGCTAACAATAAGAGAGCTAAATAGTTAGAGTTAGAGCTAAAGAGTTTTCTACATATATTAAAATGTGTGTTTGACATGCATTTAGTAGGGTCATCTTTAAGCAAAAATGCATGAGTTAGTGTTGTATGACCTATGCAATATTTATTAATAAATATGTTTATTAAGTAGTATATGACACTATATACTTAAGATGCTAAAAAAAAAAAAAAAAAAAATTATATA
>JAUMHG010000069.1:1824482-1835102 GCA_032359395.1 Enteromius anoplus | reverse complement strand
TAACATCTTGTTCACTTTATAGCAAAGCACCTTCTATTATGTAACATCTGCATCACTTTATAACAAAGAACCTAATATGTAACATATTGATCACTTTATATAAGAACCTTCTATTATGTAACATCTGCATCACTTTATAGCAAATATGATAAAACATCATGATCAATACAGCAAAGAACTGAAGGTTGATGGAAAGTTTTTTTGTGGACAGTACTAGAGAGGGGAAAAAATCAACAACAACACACACACACACACACACAAAAACACCACCACCACAACGATCCCCGTTCTGGTTTGCTGTATCAATATAGGAAATAAATCGTAAAATATCCTCAAATATATTTTATGTTACTGGGAAAACTGCACAGCATATTGCATATCAGATCATCAATATTTAGAGCTCTTCTCATGCCATTCTGAAAAAAACACATCATTATTGACAACATCTCATCATGACTATAGTATCTGACCTGTTTTAGCTCACTGGCATGGTTTCAAAGCCTGTGAGTGAACGCACATGAAATTAACTCTTCTTCCGTACAACATTTTGTCCCGAGTGCCGTGAACTCCAGGTGCATCTCACAAACACACACAAAGGCTCTGTTGTTAAACTCACTCTCTGTTTAACTTCCCCAAGGGCAGGCTGTCCCCATCTGCTGCTAACGGCTGGTATTAAAGATGGATGCAACCCAAACACACACGATTGTGCATCATTCCCAAACCATCACACTCTGTCCTGTCAGCAAAAGAGCTGAACAACACTGAGATACAGAAAGAGAAATTAGCTCTTAATGTGTCTTCACAGGCCCATGAGAGCAACAGATCTGACAAAATGATCACTTACAGGATCTAACATGATGCGTGTCTGTTGAAATCCTATGGCTCCTCTACAGAAACGCTTTCATAATGACGCACGCTGAAATAAACACTGGCTACTTCTCACCACTATTCCTATTCCAATTAGCACAGAGAATAATTTGCACTTATCTTCTAAGGAAAAGATACATTTAGAGTAATGGGAAAAAACATTACACCGAGACATTTCCACTGAGAAATTCATTCACGAATCAAACATCTCTACTTTTCCCATGAACATGCCAAGTACAGCTAGGGCAGATATCAAGATTTTCAGTAAACAATGACTTAAACTATTCCGCTTTATACAAAAACCACTGCCAATGTAGACAAAACCTTTTAAAAATTCACATTTTTACATTTTAAAATATCTATAAAACTTATTTTAGTAATAAATAATATATATATATATATATATAAATAATATATAAAATTATATATATTTATATTACAAAAAGCTTTATATAATTTTACAAATAATAAAAATGTGTGTTTATATATATATATATATATATATATATCTTGAAATATATTTTTATATAATATAAATGTAAATAATATATAACTTATTCAACATTATCATTTATAAATTATATAAATATATCTTTATATTTAATACAATTTCTATATATTTTTTTTTTTATTTATTATAATTTGTTTTACACTCATATTTTATATAAAATGTGTAGGCAGAGCCACTGAGATGGCAAAAACTGAAACAATCCAATTTGTGAATTAATCATTCTGAGAACCAGTATAAACCGATTCACTAAAAAGATGTGACTCAAAACCATGATTAATTTACAAATCAGACATCAGCCTGTTTCTCACAAAAAGCTATTACATGACTTCAGAAGGCTTGGAATACAGTGCACAGGAACTACTTGTATTGATTTCTTCCATGCAAAATAGACATGACCGTGTACAGTTTGTGCATTTGTTCTTAAGGTTCTGATGCATTTAGTGAGTTAGTGGGGTTAGCGGTGCAGTGTGTGGCGTCCCACAGACACACAGGCTCTGGGTTTTATACACCACACTGCAGCCAGTCAATTACGGGTGTGTCCTGCTCAGATCAAGCATGTTTCCAGGAACACATGCTGCTGCCCCAGCTAAACAAAGACAACTTCACATGCCTGGAGAAAAACACCGGGCCCGCACTTGTTCAAAACACACATATCTCTCTCCTCAGGGTCAAACTTTAACCCTCATCCAAAGCAAATATCTTGTTTTAGGACAAGACTAAATTACAAAAGCTAAATTACAATGAAAGCAATTGAAGGAAAAGGCACCGTAAAGGAATTTTTTTATTTTTATCTTTTTAAAACAGCTTTGGGTGAAAAACAGATCCACATCTATGCAAGTCCAGTCACATAATAATGGTACACCCGTCACCCTTCTAACGTTTAAACCTACAACCAACAGGTTAGTAGCTCAGATTTTAAAAACACACCCAGGAGGGAGTGTCTCAAATATCACTTTATTTCTACATCAAGTAGAGAAAAACTTTTTATTTCTATACTAGCTTTATATCAGTGTCAGGCTGTGATCTAACAGGCTAAAGCAGGGGGTTTCAATATTTAAGATGACCCGAACCCTCAAATATTATACTCACGGATGATAAAATTTTAAATGCAGCTATATATGTATAAACACCCAGTTTAAACTATTAGAAATGTGTGCAATATTTGGATTTTTTTTTGTTGTTTTTGTTTCCTTTACATTACTTTATTGCATTTTTCTACACTCTTACTGTTCTGTCAGATGTATTATTCATTAATTTTAATTATTTATGTACTTTGTTTTAGTCATTTTAATTTTTTGCATTTTTTTGTTTTATTATTTACTTATTTTTACACTGGTTGTTTCCACTGGTTATCGTGGTTCCCTTGTGGGTTTCTGGACCCTTGGTCTAAGTGGCCCTCTAGTAAAAATACATAAGATGTTACATTAATCACATTTAGGACTACAACACATACAAATACCATAGGAAAAACAACACAGAGACAATATAACATCACAATTCATTAATACACAGACTAATATAAGACACAAAGACACAAAGTTTAGCAACACACACACTCAGTGCTAGGCCTGCAGTCTAATGGGTTTCCGTGGGTGGAAAATTAAAGCTTGTCTCTTTGGTCTCTTAAAAGCTTCTTGTGTTGTCGAACACACACTAAACACACTCAAAGCCCCGAGAAACTCATACACATCCGGCTCAACTCACCGGCCTCGTTACTGAGTGGATCTCTGGCTCCTGTGGCGCATAACTGATACATGTCTTTCCTCCGGTCCACGATCCACAGCAGCAGCCTCACACTCCGTAGTCCGAGGAAAGAGTTGAGGAACGCGGATAAACCACGCCCAGGAACTGACGTCAGCCGAACTGCCCGGTACGCGTGTGCTTCTAATTCTACTACGGCGAAGGCTCAGCTGAATGACGTAACTTTACGTTGGGAGCGGTAAACGCACCTGATTGGCTGATAGAGACACTATCAGAATCAGTTTTACTGGCCAAGTCTACTTGCATATACAAGGAATTTGACTCCGTTAGGTGTTATGCTCTCTAGACATGCAACAAAGGACGTCCATCATTATGGATACATACAGTGTAAGAGGTACTATGGATAAGTGATGGATATAAAGACAATAGACAATTCACAATAGGTAATATACATATACTACTATCAACATTATATACAGGTATAAATTATACTAAGAGTTTAAAAAAAAACAGAAGGTGCAAGGGAAAACATAGTGGTACAGGTGTAGTGCAAGAGTCACAAGCCCTAATGTTTCTTGGTTCGGGACGGACAGGGCAGGATAGATGAGAGTAAGAATAATAAATAATAAATAGTGCAGGTAAAGTTTAGTTTAGTGTGGAGGTGGTCAAAGTCCGTGTAATAACAAGATTGAATGATGATGATCTGGGCGGAGGTGGCTGGCTCAACTGCTGTTCAGGAAGGAGATGGCAGTGGGGAAGAAGCTGTTCTTGTGTCTGGTCGTTTTTGCAGGCAGGGATCTGTAGCGCCTGCCAGATGGTAAGAGGGTGAAAAGAGAGTGTGCAGGATGTGTGGGGTCTTTAATGATATTCTCAGCCCGCTTCCTGGACCTGCTAGAGAACAAGTCCTGGAGAGAGGGCACTTTCCAGGCTTTTCAGCTGCCTTGACTGTGCGCTGACGTCTGTTTTTGTCAGCTCTTGTTGCTGATCCAAACCAGATAGTGACGGATGAGCAGAGGATGGATTCACTGTTGGCTGTGTAGAAGATGACCAACAGGTCCTCCTGAGATAGGCCATGCTTCTGCAGCTGCCGTAGGAAATACATCCTCCGCTGTGCATTTTTGAGGATGGAGTTGATGTTTGCTTCCCACTTAAGATCCTGAGAAATTATGGATCCCAGGAACTTGAATGAGCCCACATTTGAGACTGAGCTGTTGGATATATTGAGGGGAGGCAGCGCTGTGGGATGCTTCCTAAAGTCCACCACCATCTCCACAGTCTTTAGAGTGTTAAGCTCCAGGTTGTGTTGATTCCCCCTGAGCACCAGCCTATCAACCTCCCGCCTGTATGCAGACTCATCGCCATCCAGGATGAGCCCAATAACAGTGGTGTCATCTGCAAACTTCAGGAGTTTGACAGTTGGGTCCATGGAGGTACAGTTATTTGTGTAGAGGGAGAACCGCAGAGGGGAAAGTACGCACCCCTGCGGTGCACCAGTGCTGATTGTCATTGATCCAGATGTGGTATTTCTCACGCGCACATGCTGGCTCCTGTTAGTCAGGAAGCTGGAGATACACTGACACATAGCAGGAGAGACAGTGAGCTGAGAGAGTTTGGCAATGAGGATTTCTGGTATGATAGTGTTAAATGCAGAGCTGAAGTCCACGAACAGTATCCTGGCATAGGTCCCCGGCTGGTCATGGTGTTTCAGGATGAAGTGCAGCCCCATTTTAACTGCATCATCCACTGACCTGTTTGCTCTGTAGGCGGCGAACTGCAGGGGGTCCAGCTGGAGGCCTGTGATGCTTTTGAGGTGGGAAAGCACCAGTTGTTCAAAGGACTTCATGGCAACTGCAGGTTGTTATTTATCATAGTTTTGTTATTTTTAAATTAAACCTAAACCTTCTTTAGAAAAGAAAAAAAAGCAGTTCCAAAACTGTGGCAACAAAGAATAATTCATGTTTTTATAAATCATATGATCCTGAATATTTCATTAGGTTTACGTGACTGACGCTTCTACACCGTTACTAAGCAACGTCAGCGTGAGTCACTTAGTATTCATGAGCCAGATCTTCTCCGTAGTAGGATTCGTACTGCGGCGCGTCGAGAGGGGCTGCGCTGATACAGCACGAGCGGGCGGGACTGACGCGGCGCGGCGAGGGCGCTGCAGACTATCCTTTTGCGGTGAAGGTCGTTAACTGGAACCGGGGGAACTGTCGCAAGACACAGACGCGGGGGAAGTCAAGAAGAGTCAAAAGTGTTCAGTAACGGAAAGTCACTATGACATCATACTAATATGATGATTGTGTGTATATATCTGGACCATATATCCATATCATAAAAATAGCAACAACAACAAAAAAAAAAAATAAATAATAATAAATAATAACATCTGTTTAGGAAAGCAGCAGCAGTCACACCCAAAACAACCTAATCATTTAATAATCACATCGTCATACGTTATATTAGGCCTATATGATTATATAAAAATGTGATAATTAGATTATTAAGATTATGCGTAATCCTTTTTGTTGTTCTCTGGGATGATTTTCAAAGAAGCTAATTATTTTCTTTTTTTTTTCTAAGCATTTAATTGAACATAATTATTAAAAAGAATAACATATCTGGACACTATGGTTCAAGCTAAATATTAAATGTATAATATCAATAACTAAAAAAATGAATCCACGACACGCTTCTCATCGTTTAAAAATATTATTTTTCTTAATCTGAATAATATTCCTTTATTATTAAAAATTTATTATTTTATATTGTAGTATTATTATTATTATCATCATCTCTAAAGTCTCTTCATCTCCAACTCTCAAACTGATGGCGCATAAACATGATGGGCGGGGCTTCAGCGCGTCCCTGCTGTCGTCATCGGTGAGCGACGAGGGATTCAGCTCGTATGACAAATAATACATTTTAGCGTTAGTAGAGAGATTGGGTGTGTTTAAAGAGAACAGTTAGCTCGGTAACGTTTCGATAATGACTTCTCGATTATGTTTCTTTTTATTCAGACGGAGAGTACCCAGATCAGCTGCTGCGGTACCCAAAACATCATTATGTAGTACTTTTAGAGGAAAGCACGAGGAGGCACATTTATATTTCTCTCATTCGTCCCTGGGGTCTTCTGTGTCACACAGCGAAGGCAGACTGAGTTTCTGCAGGAGCTTCACAACTTCTGTAAGCAGGACTGAAGCTGTCGGAGAGCTGCAGTCCACACACTATCACCTGGTTTACACCTGCAAAGTAAGATTATACTTCTGTCTAAGGGGAACTTTTGTCTGCTTAGATGTTGCTCAGTCATTTAACTGTACATGTTGTCTCTAGGTGTGCTCCACTCGTTCTATGAAGAAAATATCCAAGATAGCCTACCACAAGGGTGTTGTCATTGTAACTTGTCCTGGATGCAAAAACCACCACGTGATCGCTGATAATCTGAAGTGGTTCTCTGACCTGGAGGGGAAAAGGTGTGTATGTTTTAGGCTTGACTATGAACGATTCATTTGTGCATGTTATTTAAATTTTTAAAAATTGAAAACAATTAACCGTGACAGCTGTATTTTTTATTTTAATTTTTTTATTATATTTTTGATTTTTATTTTCTCTAAAGCAGGGGTTTCTTCATTTTTAAAAATATAATTTTAGGAAATATGATGTAAAGGACCCCCATCATTTATTCAGTGAAAAATAAATAATTTTAAATGTGTGTACATTTTTTTTATTATTATTTATTTTTTATATCTTTAAATATTTGTGTTATTTTAATTATTTAAATTTCATCAAATACTCTTTTTTTATATATTTAGTTTTATTTTTTTAAATTGGTTCTATCTTAACTTTTCCCTAGCAGTTTGAAAATGCTAATGTAAAAATGCTATTATTTAAAATGAAGTATATCTGTGTAAAATATTGTTTTAATTTTTTGTTTCTATTATATTACAGTATTATTTCTACTAACTATAGTATTGCACTGATTAGATTTAATATTCATCCAATTTCTATTGTGTATTTTAAAATGGATTCCCTAAAAAAATCTATACAATTTGCTCTTGGCTTAACATAAATAAAAGTTTCTTAATAAATTAATAAATAAATTAAACTTTTAAGTCTCATTTCTCAAATGTAAGTTATTAAAAATCCCAAAGAATTATAAAAAAAACTTTACTGTGTTGTTGACTGTTGTATGTTTCGTCTTGCCACAGAAACATAGAGGAAATCTTGGCTGCTAAAGGAGAATCAGTCCAAAGAGTTCAAGGAGACGAGGCCCTGGAAATTGTTTCAGAGGAATCAATAAAGGAGACATCAAGCAATAATCCAGATGATCCAAAACCACCACATCTAACCGATGGTTCGGACAAAACATGATTGACATTTCTCAATTGCATCTCTGGACTTTTATTATTGTTATATTTTAATAATTTTCTTAATAAAGAATTAATACAAACGTCTAATCACTTTGGAGAAGTTCTTTTTAAGTGTTTGGCCCCCCCTTGTGGTCACTGCAACACGTGATATTTACCAAGTCATCACACTTTATCAGCGACCTTCGACAGGTAAACATGAACTAACATGAAACATGAACATGAAATTAAACATGAAATAATAGCGAAAAGGTGTTGCAATAACAGTACTGATTTACAGTACTGTTATTGCAACACCTTTTCGCTATTATTTGCTGTTACAAATGTATATCTTTCAATATATATTTTTAAAATATTGTATTATTTTTTAAAAGTTCATTTTCCATTATCAGTTAAAGCGAAATAGTGTTTATTCATAAAAAAAACCCTATATAATTGTATATATGCAGTCATATTCAGAAACGACAGCAATGGGCGGGGCTTAGCGGCCTGCTCTTATTGGTCAGGATAAAGAAACATTTTTTTTACTACTCCTATTCTATACAGTCTATTCTCAGTTCAACATAAATTAAAGTTTCTCGGTATCATTTCTTAATTGTGAATTATTGTCTAGGAAACATCGCAAAGACAAGGTCACATGACACCTGTTACTTTTCTCAGCGATGCGCTAAACGGACCAATCTCAATCGTTAGCAATTAAAAACACGGCTGCTTTAAAACAGCATTCTTATGAAGTCGTTGTCAGAAATCAACCTCGGGCGTTTTCAGATTTAAAAGATGATACGTGATATTCCAGAAATGTCTCCAGTAAGACAAAAAACGTCATGACATTTGAATGAGACTCAATGGAAACTCGCCCTTCTGAGTCAGCTAGCGCCCCCTGAAGGAACAGAAATGTCACATAAACAGTAACTACGAACTAGTACAGTGACATACTTATCGGCGTGGATGATAGTGAAACCAAGCAAAAGTCGATCGTAGCCCGCGCAGACAGCCTCAATCTGATGACCGATCATCTAAAGAACGAGTTTTTCACCCGGACTCTATACTTGAGTAAAAACGCAGTGTACAAGCATGAATTCAGCCGGCCTGCTGTGTGAAACCGAGCGGCCGCGGCACCGTCCTTTCCTGATCGGGGTGAGCGGAGGCACGGCCAGCGGAAAGGTGCGGAACACTGCATGCATGATGGAAACTGATGCATATTGTTGTAATAAGCGTTTTAATACATGTAAACATACTATTTTCAATTAGTCACTGTCATATGTACCTCTTTTGTGCCTTGTATACATAGATATGTATACGAGGATATAGATATATAATGCATGTTTGAATTCAAGTGAAATGCATGCAAGATCATGCAAAGTGTAATGTCAGATAAGGAAATGTGATTTTTAGTTTTTAATTTTCACACATAGCAAGAGCCCTTATATTAACATCTAGTGTCCACTTGTAACAGTATCTGTAATGATATTCAGGCTGATGCAATTGGAAATAGACTCTAGATTGTCAATAACTGCTGTTTTTCTCCTGTCAGTCCACAGTGTGTGCAAAAATCATGGAGCTTTTGGGTCAGAATAAGGTGGATCATCACCATAGGAAGGTCACTATCGTCAGCCAGGACAGTTTCTACCGGGTTCTCACTCCAGAACAGAAAGCCAAAGCTTTGAAAGGCCAGTACAACTTTGACCATCCAGGTAAAAAACAATAAGGGATTGTTCACAAATGTGTAAAAATGCTAAAATGTCCTCAAAACACAAAACCATCGCAAGAAACGTTCAGGAAATCAGATGTGGACCGACATGAGGGTGATTAAATGGCATTTTTAATGCACTATTATGATTTCTCGCTTTTTTAGATGCATTTGATACAGAGTTAATGTGTCAGACGCTGAAGGACATCATTGAAGGGAAGGTGGTGGAGGTTCCCACTTATGACTTTGTCACCCATTCCAGGTAATAAGACACGCTTTTTCCAGATCATTACATGACGAGCATAACAGATAACAGACTGTTAATTATGTGTGTCTGTGTTTGTAGGCTGCCAGAGAAGATATGCGTGTACCCCGCTGATGTGGTGCTGTTTGAAGGGATTCTGGTGTTTTACACACAGGAAGTCAGAGACATGTTCCACATGAAGCTGTTTGTGGACACAGACTCAGATGTACGCCTGTCTCGCAGAGGTAATGCACAAATGATCATTAAAAATCAAAAACAGTGTCATTTCTGTCAAAACTTTTTTCGTTTTGTGTATATTTATATATTTTTTATAATATAAAATATACAGTTTCATCTAGAAATATTTGTATTTATAATTTTTATTTTTTTAAAAACCAAACATTTTATATAAATTAAAATACATACACATTTCAGTTTTGCATTTCCAGATGTTTAAAATTTTATGGAAAATGTATAATATGAGCTACCCTAGCTATATGTTGCCTGTGTAACAGCATGTGTTTTGTGCGTTTAGTTCTGCGTGACATGAGAAGAGGTCGGGATCTGGAACAGATTCTCACGCAGTACACCACGTTTGTCAAACCGGCCTTTGAGGAGTTCTGCCTTCCAGTGAGAAAACACACATAACACCAGCTGAAGTGACAGTGGATGATTGTGGTATAGTTATATGATGCATTCATAACATCTGAAATCTCTCTCCAACCTCTCAGACCAAGAAATATGCAGATGTCATAATACCTCGAGGAGTTGATAACATGGGTAAATATAAGTCAACATGAGTGAATATTCAAAAAATAAGCTTTGCTTTTCTAAACTCTTGCTTCTGTTTTGTCTTTTGAATCTTCTTTAGTGGCTATAAACCTGATTGTGCAGCATATTCAGGACATCCTCAACGGGGACATCTGCAAATGGCAGAGGGGTTCTGTTAATGGACACGCCCATGGGCGGAGTCTAAAGAGGGGCGTGGCTGAACACATTGAGATATCTAGCGGATCCGGGAACATGCCGGTGAAACGCCCCCTACTGGAGCCCAGCACAAGACCACATTAACACACACACACACACACACACACACTAAAGAGAGTCAGATACAGAAGCCCTGAAAAAAAAAGGTTATCTGACAATTCTGATTTTATAACTTGCAATTGCAATTTTATATCTCACAATTCTGGGAAAAGAAGCCAGAATTGCTAAATAAAAAGTCGCAATAATATATATA
>JAUMHG010000069.1:1805811-1823762 GCA_032359395.1 Enteromius anoplus | reverse complement strand
AATAAACCGCAGATTTGTTTTTTAAACAACTACATTCTCGCCTGAAATACTCTTAAAACTGCATTTCATGGCACAATTACAGCAATATTTAGAATATTCCCCTCCACCAATGCAGAGACTGGAGCCGCCTGGCAGAAGCTCCTCTCATGCCGCGAATTCTCGTCTGTTGTACGCGCGAATGAAGCGAGTAACCTCAAAATGTTCACCCTTCTAACTACGAGCGAATAGCGCGATTTATTCGCATCCGGTGTGAACGCACCATTACACAGCCATAAGATTAAAAAAAAAACCTAAAAGCTTGAATTTTCTGCATGCTTCCATCACACAATCTCTGTCCGGCTCTCTTTTCATAGAATTTAAGGAAAAGTTTTTTTCCAAAAATGTAAATTTGGTGAAAATGATCACACCCTCCGGCCATTTAAGATGTAGACATGTTTCTCCATGGGAGAAGATTTGAAGAAATATAGCATTGCATCGCTTAGTCAGCAATGGATACTCTGCAGTGAATGGTTGACGTCAGAATGAGAGTCCAAACAGCTGATCAAAAACATCACAATAATGCACTCCACCCCACTCCAGTCCAGCATGTTTGTAACAACAAAAAATCCATAATTAAGATGTTTTACAAGTCTCCTTCTGTCCATAATACTGTTTTCTCCTGTAAAAGTCTTCTCCTCTGAATGTGTGGAGAAATGTGCACTGATCAAGCACTGTTTACAGATGAAAACAAACAGCACTCGTAACAGAGTAAACTCAGTATACATCAGCCCATTCGGTTTCACTGCCTGATCCGTCTCATAAAGGTCATTTCACTACTATGAAACGTGAGACTGTCCACCTGTAGAATATACAAGTTATATGTACAGTTGCTTTTTGTTTCAGACGGTGTCTAGATCAGAAACTCTTGTTTGATCATGAAATGAAGTCAAATACTTGTGAATTACAGTGATAGTTTAGTATTTAAAATAATAATCTCGCTATCATTGATTTGTCTCTTTATTTCGGATGTTCTGTATAATTCATGTTGCTCTGTAATTTGTTCCTAAATGTGAATATTTTAAAAAATATTTTTAATTTGTAATCAGATTTTGCATTTTTCTTGTACAAACCTTTTTTGAAACATTAAAAGAGAACATGCTTGTGACTACTTCTCCTTTACCTTGTGTTTGATGACAGAAGTAGTTTCTCATAGTACTATAACAAGCACTATACTAATGAAGGTGATGTAGTAACATAGGAAATGATTATTTAAATACAAATGCCACTGTGTATGTTGAAGAAACATGCTGTTAATTCAATGTATGGTAGTGGTAGTATTCAGAAATCGTTTTAATTTGTTGATTTGCTGATCTAGAGGCATTTCTGATTATCATCAAAATTGAAAGGAAGAAGAAGAAAGGAAGGACGTGACAAGTGGCCAGTTATGGTTTCCCATACTAGGAATCTGTGCTCTGTATTTAACCCATCCAAGTGCGCACACACAGCAGTGAAAAGTGATCAACCATGCACACACACACGGAGCAGCTGAAAACCGCTGTGCTGCCCAATATTTTAGCGGAAACCTATGCTATTTTGATGAATAGAAAGTTCAAAACAACAGCATTTAGGAGTTCTTTCGAAACATTATAAGTGCCTTTACTGTCATCTTTGAGCAATTTAATGCATTGTTGAATGAAAGTAATAATTGCTAAGTAATGTGCCTAAAATGGCACTTTGGTGTAAACGTAGAGTTGGAAAAATACACATACAATACAAAGAGAGCAGTTTTATTGGTGCTTGAATATACAGGATGTTACAGGTATAGCAGGAAATAAATTCCCAGACGCCACACACAGAAGAAAGCGGCTTTAGCTTCCCTTCTCTCATATATGAATAACGGCATTCTGTAGAAAAACCACATTCTCGCTTTCTCTCTCTCTCACACACACACACACACACTCTCTCTCTGATGCCCAGAGATCACAGCATATTCAGTCCTGTTTCTTTTTTTGCCTTATACTGTTAGTTATTTTAGTGCATGACACGTTTGGTTTGAAAATATATTTCCTCTGCCCTCTCTACGTGATGGGAGATTATACATCACAACTGAACGTTGGCCATTTATACAGAACATATCATACACATCCCCAAAAAAACATCCACGCACAGCACGCTGTCAAACTGAGCCCCGCCCCTCTCGGTGACATCACAGTCTGCTTCTGTAAACTTTAAGGTCATTTTTTGCAATAATCAAAACTTAAAAAATACATATATAAATTAGATTTGGATGAAGAAAAAAAAGCCCTTTTTTTTTTGCATTATGACACTTTATTCATGACAATTAATCTCAATATATATATATATATATATATGTTTTTTAATGCAATTAACAATTAAAAGATTTTCTGTTTATGCAAATAAATTGATGAATTTTTTATTATATAAACGTGACCCATTTTTCCCCTTAAAATTGGCGTAAATTGTCTCTTACAAATGCATTTAACTTTTTAATGAGGATTGATTTCATTGATTGAATTCTCTACTTTTTTACATTCATGTATTTTAATTTTTTTTTGCATTTTGCAAGCTAGTGAGAACTGGGAAAAGAAAGAAATATGCATGAAAATAAACGGTCATGAAAATAATGTCACAATGTTAATTTTTCTTTTTATTTTAAGGAAAAAAAAGCAAGTTCTTGTCAATTTATCTGGAATTCGAGGGGCTGTCAGCGCCGTGACGGGGGAGACAGTTACTATGATAACACAAAAAACAATATGGTAAGATGTGAAAGATGAGTCCAAACGTCCAGTTCATTCTTTAAATTTCAAATTAATATATCCCATTTAGTCCAGTACTTCCCGTGTCTGTCAAAACATATTCATTTCAACAGATCAGCGAATGTTCCTTATAAAACGCTTATAAGATTGCACACATGTCCGCCCGTTTCCCAATCGACCCAGTTCCAAACGGGCGAAGCGTAGGTTGAATCTGACCTTTGGAAGGTCAAACGGTACGTCCGAGCGGGACAAACAACACAAACTCACTCCATCAGGCACAGTGTATTAATATCAAATGAACCAAGCCCTCTTAGAGTGTGTCTCTCTCTGTACAGCCACACATCAACACACGCAAACATAGAAAGTTGTGAGGATTTAGCTTTAAATCACAGCGTTGGGGTCCTCTCCAGCCCTCTGTATATCTATACTGAATCAGGATTCCCAGATCTGCCAGTTTTTAACCGTCAGGGAAAAATACTGCCAATGTCTCAGTTTATTGGTGCAAATAGGAGCTTGCGTGTGTCGGTTCGGCCCATTTCAGCTCCAGAACCGGATTAAGAGTTCTAGCGTTGGTCAAGCGGCCTGGCGCGGGCTCCCAAGGTTCTGCAGGAGGTTCAGGTCTCACCGTAAATGGTCTCTGAGCTTCTAGATTTCAGGTTCTAGGTCTTCTCCTCACGCTCCGTCCTGCGCCGCGAGATGTTTCGTGGTTTGATCTTGAGCGAGAGCTCCCATAATGCCTCCTCTGCCAGGTGATCGCCGAAGTCGTTGAAGAACGAGACGATGTCTTCGTTCCGTTTCAGATCGTAGTGTCTACAAAGATGATTAAGATCAAATTAATTAAATAACTTACGGTGAAATCTATTAAATATTAATATAATAAATGAAAACATTAAATATTACAATTTTTTCCAGATAAATGAAACCATATTAACATGCATAAATAAAAATCGTACATATTAAAAAATGCACAGTTTCCAGCTCTAAAATATATCGGGGCAATCATAGTTATACATTTGAGCTTATTTCGACTTTTTACATGATAATTGTTTGGGGCCATAACTGTTCATAATTCTGCTTCTTTATTTCGTAGTCTCTCTATTTTCAATTTCTAACTTAGTCATAATTATGTTTATTTTTTTTTTTTATCATTTAATCTCATAATGACTCAGTATCTCAATTTTGACATAAGTAATAATTGTTTTTAATGATAATTCTCAGGTTTCATGTCAAAATTGTGCCTTTTATGTCATAATTACAATTGTTTTTGACATAATTGAAAAATGTTATCTCGTTATATTCATATCAGTTATTACTTTTTGTCATGGCTATCATAATTGTGTCATTATTTTTACCTGTCATAATTTAAATGTTCTAAGTCTGTCATTGTTCATCATAATTTTGACTTTAATGACGTAGTATCTCATAACTGACAGTATAACTTTTTATGTGACAGTTGTGTTTTCTGTCATAATTGTTTTTGTTTTTTTCAGTCAACTTTTACATCGTATTAATTATTTTTTGGGTTCAATATTTCATAATTATGACTTTTATGCAATGTTTTTTTATTACGTGGGGGAAATAAGTGATGTTTGACCTGACCTCATTCCTTCATGTCTCTATTGCTTGATTCTACACGTCTATTAGAGCAAAGTCTAGAGCAGAGTAATGGACTACATAATCACATGTAATCTAATCTCATGTTGGTCAAACGCTGGGTTTTCCGGCCAGCAGACTACTCACACTTGCTGAAAGCGTCTCATGCTGTCCAGAATGTTGAACTGCTGCCAGCGCTTGGAGAAATTCACTTTACCCTCAAGAAAATCTGGGTTTCCGAGGTGAACGAATGTCAAGTCTTGTAGAATCAAACCCCTGTCAGGGAAAAAATAGGATATATAAAATTCACAACCTTTTTTTTTAATTTTGCTGATACATGCTGTTTAGTTCAAATTCAGCAGATCTGTAGAAAACATCAGATGTACTTGCAGGTGTTTATTGCTAACAAAACAATTAATAAAATAAAAAGCTGAAATGAAATAAAATGGAATAACAAGGAAAATAAATAAATAAATGAAACAAGTTTGTTAAAGCAAAAAAAAAGACTAGTGCTGTCAAATGATTAATCGCAATTAATCAACAAACACAAACACATGCATGTATATAAATACAATTTTTTATACATTAAATATATACATATAAAAAAAATAATTATAAAAACATATTAATGTATACAACATGTAAATAATTAAAAGACATACTGTATGTGTGTGTATTTATATATTCATAAATAATAAATATGCACAATACACACAAATATATGGTGTAAATGAAAACTTTTTGTGGATGCGATTAATCACGGTTAATTGTTTGACAGCATTAAAAATAACAAAAATAAAGCTAAATGTTAAAAAAAAATATATTAAATAAAACCTAATAAAAATGACAAAATCGCAAAATATAATAAAAATTAAAATGAAATGTTAAAGTATTACAATTAAACAATTTAAAATACTAATAAACACAAGTAATACTAACACAACAACTGTGCTTAAAAACTTTAGTTGAATAAAGAAAAAATTACTAAAGTAACTGAAATAAAAATAAAGCTAAATAAAAATAGACTAAAATAAACATAAAAAATTACAAAAGCACAAAACAAAATTACTAGAATGTAAAGCTAAAATAAAAATTAAAATAATAATAAATTCTATATAAACACACATAAATAATGCTAAAATTACACCGGTGCAAATATTTTTTATGCAGGTTAAAATTCAATGTCATGAATTTTGTCCCAAGCAAAGACCATTTAGTGCTTCTCTGGTGGTAAGACATCTGAGGCTCTTTAATAAGCACAAAAAGCTTTATTTGCAGATTCATTATTTAATTTCAGTTCAGTTTTTATTTTAGTAGAGTTAGGTTTATACTCACAGGTATGGTATGCACGGAGGCTCCACTTCCGCTAGCGCTGCTCTGTAGGCTCTGAAGGACGACGAACTGTCAATCAAGGTGCAGTACTCCTCCAAACCCTGGAAACAATGCACACAGAGGTTAAGGAAGTCTTTTCCCATTTCGGATGACTGACTACTATTGGATGTTTTTCTTCAGTTGTGTTAGTTTTGGCCAGAGAAGGAAGCCAGGCTGGTGCGACGGACCTCAGACGTCTGTTTCTGCCATTCCAGTCGTCTGATTGGTGCAGAGTCCAGCGCCGAGAGAATCGCCAAATAAGAGTTGAAGTTATTCAGCTTCCGCAAGTGCTACGAGCGAGATAAGACCATGAAATTACAGAGAGTGATGCATTCAGAATCCCACAGCCACAAACGGAGCCGCTTAAAGTATATGATTCTGGATGATCGGTGGGTTTTTGGTGTTCATATGTGGGTGTTACTCTTGTTACCTTCATGATTTTGATGAATTTGAGCAGCAGTTTTTCTCTGTCCTGAGCCTTCTCCTGCTGGATGATGATAGAGCGCACCCTAGTGGACAGGAGGAATCACTTTTTCAGTACACATATGGAGTGAATATGGGGAGAATGTAGAACAGCATAATAAATTAGCTGAATATAAGGTTACAGCTTGATTATTACAGCTTACTTCTGTCATATTATATACACACAGAAATTCTAAATTCTTGATAGCCAATAAAAGTTAAGTTTAACAAAGAAATTGTGACAAATGTATTGCTATTGTACAGTAGAACAGACTTTTCATTGTAATAATATTATTTAATATTTTAAGGAATATTACATAATTAAGTTTAGTTCATTTTAATTAATTACTTTTAAATTAAAATAAATATTAATGTAAATTAAAATAAAAGAAACCGTTACATTTTTATTTAATAACACAAAAAAATATATAAATTAATTTAATGATTGACACATTCATTTTAATACTACCATTTTAATAATACATTTTCATTAAATTTTAAATCCAGAAACACTACAACAGCCAACACGGAATTTCTGCGGGAAAAAAATAACAAAATTCTAAATGAAAAACGGAATAAAAATTCAAATAAAATATTTTTTTTCTTTTAAATATATAACATATTAAATTGGTTTATGTATTCAATTGATTAGACACATTTTATTTATTATTAACATTTAATTGAACCATTAACCCATTATAAAAAAATGAAAAAAATCATAATTAAACAGAAAAGACAGAATTTAGAAACTTAAAAAATATTTTTTGGTTAAACCTTTAAAAAATTGGTTTTATATTGTGCATAAGTTTAATGATTTCAATTAGTTAAAAATGTTTTTTTTTTTATTAATAGTACTTGACTGGAAATGGAATTCAGAAATTAAAAAATTAAATCAACAACCCTATGTTTATATAATGTTTAAGATAAATTTTGTTAGACTTTATTAGCTGGCAAACTGAGCATAAATCCAGCCAATCACACACAAGCATGGTGTCTTAAGATATTTTTATGAGCAATATACATATATAGAAAACATTTTGGAAATATGTACCAGTAGCTCATGTTGTTAAAGTGCTCTGTAAACTGGGTCAGATTTGGACTTTTCTCTTCATTCTGTTCCTTCGCCCAAAGCAGCACCTCAGGAATCTGAAGAGAGATGATAGTGAGAACAACAGATATTACTTTTTAAACTCACAAATCTCAAAAATCCATGATTAAAGTAAAAACAGTGCCTCTGTCTCTTTTTCTGTGTTACCTCTATTTTGTAAAACAGTTCTGCGTCCAGCAGAGTCAACTGATCGGCGATCTCATGACTGCGGAAATCATGCAGCGTGCCGGGCCTGTGGAGAAACAACCGATTAAACACTGTGATGAGAGCCGTCCTAATGACCCCTGAACTGTGACCATTACCTGGCAGAGACGCCCCGTGCGGCGAGAGGCTTCAGCATGTGCATGTGTCGGAGGAGCCTCTTCTGCTCCACTTTATCGAGGATGTTCTTTCGCAGGACCCGCGCCAGACTCAGTTCTCCGTTACAGACAAGACGGAAGACCAGATCCATCAACTGCCGTAGGATGTCCTCGGTCAACTCCACCAGACTGACACAGACAACACAGGGAGGTCAATCAAACACACACACTCCTGCTCTAAAGACTGGGGTCTGTATTTTATTATTCATATTTTACCAGCAAAGAAACATTCATTTGATCCAAAGTGAGAGTAAAGACATTTATAATGTTACAATGTTTTAATGTTTTACTTTTTTATTTACAGCTATTTGATACTGAAAATTCAGCTTTGCATAATAGAAATAAGTTACATTTTATTATATATGCACATAAAAAAAGTTTTAAATTGTAAAATATTTTTACTATATATATATATATATATATAAAAATAAAAAAATTAATATATATGTGTGTGTGTGTGTTTGTATATGTGTGTTTATATATTTTATATTTATTTATTTATTTATGATTTAGTGCCATGTCAGCAAACATTTAAATTTCACAGTTTAGTTATATTTACACACTCACACACAGACACACATATTATATATATATATATTTTATATATAATTTCAAAACAACTATATAACCAAATTTTTAATTATCTGTACTTATATATATATATATATATATATATATATAAATAAGTACAGATAAAAAAGAAAAAAAAACATACATGTAATAAAAATAGTAAAAAAAAATAAATAAAAAAAAGTGATGAGAACAATTTCATTGTCTTCAGCTTAATGCATGTAAATGTAAATCATCCCAGAAAAAATATTCTTGAAATTATCAATTTAATTTTCAATTTGAATATACAGATATATAAAAGACATAACACAAAAGAGAACATGGGAACATTATTTAAATGAATAAATTAATCATCCGATCCAATCTTTTGAACACATTTCTTAAATGAAAAACAAAAAGAAAAAAATATTATCATCGGTGTTCATTTCGATCAATTAAATCTTGCTGATATAAATATATTTTAAAATTCTTATTAATAAATTATTGTGAATTCATTTTTTTAAAGAAACAAAATCACCATAAACTTGTACACTGAAACCATATTTTCCTTTTGTTAGTATAAGCCACATAAAAACACAACAACATTGACTCACCAGAGTTCATCCACGACTCTCACCAGCACAAAGAAGGTGTTTTTACTGACGCGCTTCTTGAAGGTGTCTGGACTGTGACAGAAGCGAGTATATGTACAGAGGAGTTAAGAAACAACACACCAAGCAAACCGACCGCTACTAACAGATCGAAGCAGAAGCACACAGTAGAAAGGATATCTGCAGTGTAGTTTTTTAATGAGGTCTTCAGGCGTTATGAAGGTCCTGTAGGTGGTGAGAAAAGCCTCGCAGTACAACACCAGATCTAACAGAACACAAACAAACCAATGTGATTAATATGCACTTAAGATGCACAGCAAACCACACAAACACTGCAGAAATCAATCAGTCTAACAGATACGCTGAAGGCAAATTATAACAGAAACAATATACTGACGGGTGAAGAAAGCGTGTGAATTACCTTTGCGGTCTGTTTCTGTAGCGTGGACTAACAATATATCACCAGAGCCAGCTCTCACATCAGGACCATCATCATTCTATTACAGAGAGAAATATTACTGCAGGCTATTGAAGCTCAGCTTGGCTCAGGCTGTCCATCGCAGCACTGCACCAGCTGACGTCTCTGTGTGTGTGTGTGTGTGTGTGTTTTGCATCCACCACTACTGAATTATTCTCTAAACATTGGAGGAAACAGACAAAAGCTCTGACCTTGGCAAAAAACACAATACATCAAATATATACATAGCTGTGTTAGGTGAATTCTTCTCTGCTTACCCATACCGCAGCGCATTGTTATCTCAAATTAACATTTTACATCAATTTATTTATATATTTGATAAGCTGTGTTATAAGCAGAATAATGAACATGGCATGCAAAATTAATCATACAGTGATTTTATTTTGCAATTATGATTGTCTGACTGTACGCCACATACATGATTGTGACCCTGGACCACAAAACCAGTCATAAGTGTCTGAAAGCTGAATAAATAAGCTTTCCATTGATGTATGGTTGGTTTGAATTGTACAAGATACTGCTGTTTGAAAATCTGAGATCTGAGGGTGCAAAAACCCCCCCAAAAAACTACAAAATCTAAATACTGAGAAAACGGCTTTAAAGTTGTCCAAATGAAGTTATTTGCAATGCATGTTATCAAACAAATATTAAGTTTTAATATAATTATGCTAGGAAATTTCCAAAGTATCTTCATGGAACATGATCTGTACCTAATATCTTAATGATTTTTGGTATAAAAGACAAAATCGACCCATTTTGACCTACTATGCCTTTTTGGCTGTTGCTACAAATATACCCTCAGTGATTTAAGCTCCAGGGTCACAATTATGCTAATTTAATTCACAACTGACACACTATTTGTGCCTCTACAGTTTTGTCATCTGTAAATCTGCATAACATTTCTATGACTTCTAAGAAATTTTCAGAATCTTTTAAGAATATTGAAAACATTTTCAGGACATTTTAAAATAGGAACATATTTAAATACATGCACAGCAAACAAATATCATATACCCGATTTATCCATATTTAATGAAGCATGCATGAATAAAATAAGTGCATAAAAATGCATGATAAAATGCATTAAAAATGCATAAATACACAAATAAATCCATGCACGAATAAATAAATGAATGTTTAAATCCCCGCAAAAGTGCACAAATAAATGCACAACTAAATAAATTGATGCATGAATAAATGATTAAACGCACGCATGAATAAATAAATACAAATCACCAGTCAAATCAATGCTAATATTCCCAGGTTTATCCTTACTACATGTTTGAGCTGTTTAATAAAGGTTTAATGAACACCTTATATAGCTTTAAACAGTATTGTTACCTCTGCTTTGAGTGTGATGCGGTTCATAATATCATTATGATCAATAAGGGACAGTTCATCAACATCATCGATCTGACCATGACTGGGTTCCTTCGGCCTGCGAGCGAGAGAAAAGTATTTACATGTCTCTGACCCGTCCACATGACAGCAAACACACACACACACGTACAAAGACTGGAGTTCATACCTGTCCTTAGACAAGGCTTCCTTGCTGTTGGAGGTGGGTATGTGAGGGGGGTGTTCCTGAAGCACATCATCACATGATGAAGGGTCCTGAAGAATTCAAACCACTGTTTAACTGCACTCCACACACAGCTTAACACAATGACACGCATACTTACAGTGCAGTGTGAGTTTTCTCCGTTAGCCTGTGTGGAGGAGTACAGGTTCACATACTCTCCCTCACCGCCTTCATCCACGCTTTCACTCTACAGCAAAAACAACACAGATCGCTCAAATATTCTCCATCAAACATGTGAAAGTTTCCTGTGATTTACAGGAAGAAGGTGAATTCTGTGCTGCATTCTGAGCAAAATTATTTACATTTTTCAAAGAAATTATTCCATGCAAACATTATGCTACAACAATAAGCAACCAACAATAAACACAAGATTGCTAGGGGCAGTTTCTGGGTAGTTGCTTTTTATATTCTGGTATATAGTTTTGACCCAGAACCAGGTGTACTACTGTTAATTAAAACCATAAAAAAACAATTATTATTAATAACAAAAAAACAAAACGCATAAAAATTAAATTCAATATAAAATAAAATAAATTATAATAAACATTACAAAAAGAAAATAAATATGTGTGTGTAAATATATATTAAAATGGTACACAGTATTTAAAAATGTCCATATGTAAGGATTTATAAATAAATAAATACACAAATACACACAACTAAACTTGAATAATTTAAGGAAAACACTATGAATTATTGCAATTTTAACTAATATGAGAAATAAAAAGTAATTTAAAATATGAACACACTACAAAAGTAAGTAACAGTGCCCAGGACACTCACATGAAAATTGCCTAGTTTTTCAAGAAGTAGCAGTGTTCCTCTCTTTTTAGCTCCGAAAACTCTGCTGAGCACTAGATGGCGCTCGTTTACATTATTTTGCACAATGGAAATTCACATGGACCTGCGCATCATCTGAAAGTCTACATCATATTTTCAGGAAAATTAAAGATAAAGTTAAAGGTAATTATGTATGTGTGTCTAAGGTAGCTATGCTTTTCAGACAACCACAACTCCTTTAGGAGACGTGTTTAGTGGGGGGAAAAGTCATTTATGCTTTTTTATTCTAGAAATGCAATGCATGCAGTTATGTAATGATTATGATTTGATTAAGTCCACATTTATATAACTGCTGAACATGCGTGTGAGTTGTTGAGGGTGTGTTTACCGCGGAGGTAAGAAGTGAATCAGAAAGAGAAGACTCAGAAGGAAGACAGACGGCCAGAGACACCAGAGAGCTGGTCAAGGACCCGTTAGAGACACCCCCACCATCTAGAGCTCTGCCGGCATTGGTCAAACCAACCAGGTCGGAACTCTGCGATCGGTCAAAGACAGAAGAAAAGAGAAGAAATGGGAAAGGAGGGAAAAGATTGGAGAACGGAGAAAGAAGTATGTTCGATTTTGTGTATAATACTTGGACACTATAAAGAGAAAAAGTCCATCAGACGACACAACACTACACTGGACAAGTCAAATCCTGGCTGAACTTCCGGATGTTGCTCAGAGGGATTACAGTCAGCACCTGCAGGGACTCGCCCGGATCACCAACTACATTCCAGATCATCCCATTACACACTCCCATTCACACAGCAAACATGGTCCAACATGTTCCCCTGAGAGATCGGGAAGAGCATCCCCCCATTCTATTTCGTCTGTGACATTCCGGAATGTAAGCCTTCCACAGAGACTCATAGGGAGTGAGGAAAAGAGATAGAAAGGGGGAAAAAAACTTCCATATGGTTCCTAACAATCTCACACACACAGAGGTCACTTACTCACCAAAACGTTGAACTCTTTCCCAAGGCAAACACACACACGTTCACATAAACACCATACTGCTTCTGCTCTGACCTCTAAGGTCAGGGTTCAAGAGCACAGAACATTCCGGGACAATTCCCAGATTCCGTTACCATGACAAACTAGTCCCTAAAACTCATCACCAGGGAAAAGAACTGCAAATAGCAACTAACAGTTTTGAGTTAGCTTTTATTTTAATATTTTCAGTTTTAGTTATTTTATGTTCCTTTGACATTTTAATTAGTTTTTTTTAAATAATTTTATAATTATATATATAAAATTATATATATATATTTTTTTTTTTGTATAAATATAATTAATAATTACATTTATTTATTTTTTATTAATAAAAAATACTGTCTTGCCAACTAACTGAAATAAAATTAGCTTAAGTTTCATCTAATATTTATCTTTGAAATTATTTGTACTTTATTTCAATTAACAAAAAAATAAAAATAAAATAATATATATATATATATATATATATACTCTCTGAAGTCCATTGTCAGTGTAGCAGCTTTAAAAAGCCAAGTAAAAATAAACAGAATTCATTTTATAATAATAAATAATAAATACATTTTATATAAAACTATATGAATGTATTGATTTATTTTCCCAGTGAGGACAGAAAAAGTGTTAAATGCTGGAAACATTACATGTCATGTCTAGTCAGGATATGACAAACATTAGTGTTTTTTTCTAGGTAATACTATCAACAGTAGAATCTGAAATTCTAGCCAAAATATCATATTACAGCAGAAATAGACTCATGCAGGAAGTGCTGATCAGCTTAGACGCACTCTGATAATATCTCTGTTTATTTGAAGGAAAAATTGAATGACATATTCTTAATGATCTCAAGAGACTTTTTAAATAGTTCACCTATTGTGCACAACATTTGTGCCAAAGAATCTAAATTTTGTCTACATAAACCACCTCCATAAGCAAAACCTTCAAAAAACAAACAACTAAAGAAAATAGCGTCAAATGCAGCACGGGAAGTTATTGGTAACTCTGGTAGTCCAGAGTTAGTAACATAACATATGCAGCGCATCCATGAGCACAGACACAAAACTTAGTTTTAATGCTACATGAAGATTAAGTTCTGGACTTAAACCTTAAACCCAGATAAACAGATAAATGAAGATTAGATAAGCTTTTAGACTTAAATTTTAATTCAGCTTTGGTTCTGGTTCCAAATGTAAAACAAACAAACTCCATAAGTCACATCTGACCAGTGGTTTAATAACCACCCCAGAGAGAGACGTGTGAACAATAATGACAAAACCATATGAAGAGCACATGTGTTTCCAAAACACACACAAAATGACCAGAACACACTGAAAACACATAAACGGCACTGTTCATGAAACATGAGTGGAATAATATTACTATTTGTATATTATTCGAGATTCTGTTGTAAGAATGAATTTAATAGCACAGAATTGTATTCTATTCACGAATGACACTTAAAAAAAATTTTAACAAATTTTTTTTGGTAAAAATCTGAAGAAAGAAGTTAAAATATTTTTTGTAACTGATCAAGAGCACGCTTAAGTCCTAACGCTCGACACTCACCACAGGCGTGGTCAAAGAGGCGTGGCCACTGAGGAAGGAGTTAGACACCGATAGGCTGAGACCAAGAACAGGCTCCGCCTCCTCCGGAAGCCCAGCAGGAGGAGAGAGAATTGAAAAAGAGGAAGAGGAGGATGAAGGAGGAGGAGAAGAAGTGTAGGAGGCCTAGAGCGCAAGAGAGAAACATGGGACAGGAAGAAGAGAGATAGGAAAGAACAAAAGATGAAATCAGGTTAAAAAGAATGAAAGGCACGGTGAGTTATTTCAACTCGGTAGGGAAAAAAGAAGAAAACGATTCAAAGGCAACATGAAATGTCATGCTTTTACCTTCTTTTTTTAATATATACCATGATTAATATATGTGAGCATTTACATTTACACCATTGAATAGTATTATATAACGTTCAATAACTTTAATTTAATTAGTAAGAAAGTAAATGGGGTCAATCTGGATTTTCATGTTGCCTTTAAAAAAAAAAAGAAATTTACAGAAGAGAAGAAAAAAGCAGCAGATGTGAAGAAAACTATAAACTACCCTTTTTAAGATATATATATATTTTTAAAGTATTTAATTAATAAAAAATATAATTCTAATCCAATAAAGGTAATTCATAAATACAATTTGTATTATGTATATTTTTGTTAAAATTATACGGTGTATAATAATATTATAAGGTGTATATATATATGTATATATATATATATATATATAATTAATAATAAAAAAATTATTATATATATATAATTATTTTTTTACAAAGTTTGATAAATTTGCAAGAGATGAATGCGATTATGGGTGAATAATGCTGCTGTGGTACAGATTTCCCACAGCATGTGAGTTCTGGCTTTGGAACCCAATCTAATCTGTATCTATTTCACAAAAAGCAAAAAAACACACAGATAATCCGTATTTTCCAGTTGACTTTACAGTGACCCTGGCGCAGCCACCAAAACAGTCACGTGTTGCCTAATCTAAAGAAGCTGAGTATGACCTCTGACCTTCAGGAGCTCAACCCTGCATGCTCCGTGGCGTCAGGCACCACTCACTGATAAGACATGGACATGATCAAAACTCACCAGCTGTCTCTGTTTGGGAGGCAGCGCTGGCGGAGGGACGGGTTCGTGGACGGAGTCTGAACTGCTGTAGGAGTCGTTGGAGCCGTAGACCTCCTGAAAGCGCTTGTTCCTCCGCTGCTCGTAAATACTCTCGTTCTGAGGCATCTGATAGAAGACGGACGGCTGCGGCTCAGAGTAATCCTCCACAAACTGCATGTACTGGAGGACTAGACAGAAAAAAGACAATAAAAATCTACTGCATGCTTTCATTTGAAAAATGCAGATCCTGTTGTAGATCAACAAACATCACGAACATGAACTGAAATAACGCCACTACAATTACAGCAATTACATGAGAGAGAGTGTTTTAGTGTTGATATGACAGTAATTCATTTAAAAATATTAAAAATAAATAAAATAATTATAAAATCGGTGTTCTCGTACTCTGTTTGCCCTTCTTTTCTGGCAGCGGCGGTGGGCTGTCGGTGTCAGTACAGTGTGAGAGGTCATCTCCTCCGTTGACCTGCGGTATCGGTGAGGCCGGGGTCAGCAGCGGGAACGGCGGGGTCGGCTGCTCCTCTTCTGACAGGTTATCGTAGTGCGACGGGAGGCGCTCGTAGAGAGGGTACGCCGATATGATCGGTGCTGATCGACGCTTCTTCTGTGGGAGGGCTGGGGGAAGCACGCTATTGGCCGATCCAGGTGTGAGGGGTGGGGTCCAGTACTCCAGAGAAGCCTGATTGGTGACGGGAGCGCTGAAACGTGGGTGGGCGGGGCCTTGGGAGGGGCTTAATGACTGAGACTCCCCGTGGCATTCTGGGAGAGGACTCAGACTGCTGGCAGTGCCCGTCGGAAACGGTAAAGGCTCGGATACGGACAGATCCTGATGCAGGAAGTCGTAATCGGGATCGTATCCCTCTACAGAAAAAGAGGATTATATCCAGGTAAGAGTTTAAATTCCTTCAACTTTTATTGGTAATAGTGTTTGCTTACCTAGTGTTTCACAGCTAGTGTTGCGAGAGCACTGGCCACTGTCTCGCTCCAGGGACGAGAGCTGCTCGTCCGACTTGCTGAGTTTTCCCATACTGTTACAGGGAGAAAGGCGAGGAGAATCCCCACCGTATGATTGGCTCCCGCCGGAGAAACGCCTCTGGAGGAGATCCACGTCAAACTCCTGCTGCGTTAAACACAGATCACGTAAATAAAACATCATCCATTGTTTTAAAATAAATATTTTTTTTGAATATATAATGAATTCTGACAGCATGCAAAACTCTTATATGAATGTTTTGAATATGATTTTTTTATATTACTCAGTTTTTATTTTTGCATGTCATTTTTTAAGCTTTTTGTTTAATGAGCTTTATTGAAATGACAAAAACTGTAATTTGTATTGCTAAAGCGGTGCAAATCAAACTATTGTATAGTAATAGTATTGAAATTACATGTATACATGCACGTACATTTATTACATTTATGTACTTAGTTTTAGGATTTAGGTCTTAAAAATGCTCTGAGCCAAGAATTTATTTATTAGGATTTTAATTTCTATTCATATTTAGAATTAATTTTATTTTCAGATTTTAATGTAAGTATAAATGTTGGTTAACTGCTTTTTTTTTTTTTACTTATTGATCAGAACACAGATCGAAACACCATTCAATGTTACACACTTCAATTTCAAGTTCAGAAATCAGCATTACACTTTATGTCGTGGTTAAAAAATAGCCATGTTAGACAGGTCAGAGGTCAAGGGTCATGCTCAGGTGCTGTACCTGTCTCAGAGCGCCAGAAGGCAGGTTGAGGCCACATGAGACTCGACTCATCGGCGCTACCACGGCAACACGTGTGGGGGAGGGGGCCGACTGTCGCTTCTTGGGAGGCAGAGCGGGCGGGCTACAGTATGCAGAAATATGCAAATGAGCTCACAAGCACGAAACAAACAATGTAACAAGGTCAAACGAAACGAGCACAGACAGTCCACACAGTTAGTGAGGGTCTAGCCTGGAATTTAATTGGAGACACACACAAACGCTAACACGCACATAAAAGTAGCAGAGCAGTGGAATGTGTGGGCGGTGAGTTCAATCTTGGGTTTCCCTGACAATTCTTTCCACTTCAATTCTCTCTAGTAGAAGCTCTAGGGTAACCATGGAAACATTAGAATAAACTAATCATAGAACATCCGGTGGAAGGAATTAGAGCGGGATGCAGCGGTAGTCAACAATCCTGACGGAATGCGCACAGGATTCCATTGGAATTTTTGGCATAATTTGAAAATATATATATATGTTAAGGATCCAAACGGGAATCAACTGGAATCTTCTAAGGACTGAATTAAACACAACTGGGTTAACAGGAATTTCAACGGGAATTATTACTGTCAGACTACTTAAAAAAAAATTTTAATCTGTCATTTACCCTCAAGTTATGTGAAAAATGTCAGTAACCAAGAAACCAAACAGTTGATATTAACCAATGATGTCCATAGACACTTAGTATGGAAGTCAATGGCTATTGTACATTCTATATAATATATATATATATATATATATATATATATATATATACACACACACACACAGTGGGTACGGAAAGCATTCAGACCCCCTTAAATTTTTCACTCTTTGTTATATTACATTTTTTCCCTCATT
>JAUMHG010000069.1:1771649-1794278 GCA_032359395.1 Enteromius anoplus | reverse complement strand
TATATATATTAGTATACAGTAAAATATATATAACACATATAATATTTAGAATACATCAATATATAATTGATGTAATCTATTCTGTATATTGTGATATTTAAAAATTATATACTATTATGACTTCAAAAAGAGTTAATGTCTATGAATGTGAAGCCTCTTTACAGCGAGCTTCAGACAGCTCATAATCACTTGCACATGAGTGTCAATTCACAATATGTTCTTGATAACATTCTCTTGTGATGATGAACGTCTCAGATACCCACACAATCCGACAGGAAACGCAATCAAACGAGTCATAACGAGCTGCGAAGACGACAGGGGGAGGAGGAGGAAGAGGAGGAGGTGAAGTGGGTTACTGGAGCAGACGTGATGTGCACAGACTTACTCAAGTGAAAAAACACGAGTGTGCCGCCAGCTGAAAACGATGGCAGTCTGATAGCAGTCGCATTTAAATGACAATGTGAACAACGGCGCCAAACCTGATTTCAGATAAAAAGCATTAAAACCTGCAGCATAAACTAAGTAAGTAAGTACGCACTTACTTATAAACTAAGTATTTATTAATTCTTATCGAACTTCTGAATGGTAGTGTGTGCATTATGGTAGCATGTAAAATATTAGCAAGCACAACTGTTTTTAACATTAATAATCAGCAATGTTTTTTTAGCAGCAAATCAGAATACATTTCTTAAGGATCATGCAACACTGAAGAGTGAAGACTGGAAATTCTGCTTGGATATTGCTTGCAATAAATTACATTTCACAACATATTGCAATAGGAAAAACTTATTTTAAAATTGCAACATCATTCAAACATTTTACTGCTTAGTACTGTACTAAGTCTTGGAGACTTGCAGACTGACAAAAACATCCTAAAATATGAGTTATCCCAAGCGTGTGACGATGTATGCTGCAATATTAAATTGAATTAAAATATAAATATCAATATGCATGTTAAATGTTCAAAAAGTTTTATTTTTGACCTGTGTTTATCTGTATGGCTCAGCGGTGATTAAACACACAGACATCATCCTCTGATCTAGAGTATACACACACACACTGTGGTCCTGATCTATTTCTGCCCTTCTGCTTTACGCAATATCACACAAACGCACTGACTCTGTTGCCACGGTGACATAAGCAAAGCTGAAAATAACTCCTGTCTCTTCTCTGAGCAAGCGTCACTAACGTCTAGGACACAAAATAAACAAAACCAACTCTTAAAGTCTACACATTAGAATTGCATTTCGTCCTCTTCCTCCGATTAAGACAACTGAAAGTTTCTTAGCCTAAATGGAGTTTTATACAAACAATTCCTTCATTTCATTGCTTGAAATATAAGGGTACAGTAACTGCAATAAAATCTTTAACATTTATTTCAGGTAGTTTTGAAGGAAACATTTCTATTATTTTAGCCTCATGTACTAAAAAGGATTTTTTTTTTATTTTTATTAAAAGGCATATTTAAAAACAACAACAACAACTAATAAAAATGACAAACAACTAAATATTTCAAATGAAAATGAAACTGAAAATATACAAATTAAAATTTAATATAAAATATTAAACAAAAACTATAATTGTTTATGACCAAAATCACAGTAGAAACCATTTTCTACCTCGATAACGATATATATCACAATATAGCAATTTGTATCTGAAAATGCATAGATAAAAATTCAAACACAAAAGAAGCTGTTTCATGTAATGTAATTTTATTTAAACTGAATTGCAGCAATGCTTTAAGTAAAAAACAAAAAAACAACAAAAAAAACAACATACTGTTTACTGTAGGTTTAATGTTTGTTTTTTTTCGCAGCACAACAGGTACTAACATGGCCTGACAGTACACCAGTTCCCACGGGACATTCTAAAACGCTTAACGTGGCTCAAAACACCTAAAAACCGACAAAGGAAACCCACATTTCTGTCATAATCACTAACTAACGTTACTGTGAAAAGAACAAGCCCATATTCGAAAGATAAAGTGAATTATATCACGTTAAGCGGTTTCCTTTTAATGGAGGTGAACACTTAACATGATAATACTAACTTTATAAACCGAATAAGAGCTTGCTCTTTTGACAGTGGCAAGTCTTTATTATAAATGAAATTGGACAGAAGTTTGGTTTCCCCGTCACATGTAAGCAGCAAACTCACCCGCTGCTGCACGTGCTGGGAAAACAAGAGCTCGCGCGTGCGCGGCAGTACCGGAGACTCGCTGAGGTTCGTCCAAGAAGTCACTAAACCTAGCGGCAAAGTCGATAAGTTGGCAACACAGTAGGTGTGTTCGAGTTGCACTACACTAGCCTGCAACCGGCAAGCGAGAGCAGCCCCTTGCAGTCAGGGGAGGAGTAAAGAGATGGCCTTCATGTCGGACACGTGTATGTTTCCGTGGTGACTTTTATGTAATGCAATATGACGTTTAAAATTTGTATCTTTGTTTTGTAGTTTGCTGTAGGACATTTCTCAAATATAAGCAGTTTATTCAGTGTAGTGAAGCCTCTCACAACATCCATTAAAAAAGCTGCCTCTGGTCGACCAGTTTTTTACTCTTGTACAATATGAATATATTTTTGCCATATCGACTAATCTTCATTTTCATCATTAATGTTTTGTTTGAATATCAGATATTCGATATAAAGATTGATGACATACAGGAGCTTTTTAGAGAAGAAACACGCAGCACACATCATGCTTGTCGTCACATAATCTGACCAATGAGAAGAAAGTGTGTCGTCATCAAGGCTTTCGCAGCCGATTTTGAGCAACTGCAGCGCATGACCTGTGCGACTGCTCTCGTTCTGTTCTCGCGGTACTTTGATGGCACATGTGATCGAAAGGCGGCTGCAGCGCCGATCAAAGTCGGACAAATGATCTTCCCAGAATGCATTGTTTTGTAAGGCGGCAGCCGATTTCTAGCCGCGCCACATTAAGTCGAACACACCTAGTTTCTTCCATTGTCAAAGTTAATGGGTATTGCATGGTTACGTAACGTGCAATGTCACGTGATCTCAACCGAGATTAAGACGATAGTCCAAAATCTCTATCGGTTGACGAATTTCTACCGGTCATCGCCCACCCCTAATTGTATATCAACGGTAGGGTTGGGCGATGTAGACCAATTTGGCATCGTACGATGTCTAATGTGAAACATCGTGATGGACGATGGCATGTGGGGGTGGTTAGTTGTAACTAAAACACCAAGCCCCGCCCTACGACTGACAAAACGGTGTTCGCGCGATTGATATGATATGAGCTCGCGCCCCCATTTGTTCCCATGTGCATCTGTTTTCTTCTCGCGGAAATGATTTACCGCGTTCGCCAGCATCAGTGGTGCACTCGCTTATTCGCTCATAGATTTGCCGCCATAGATTAAGTGTGTTTTTCGCGAGCTGGTTGCTGCTGCTGCGGCCGGGTGGAGGATCGCGACGACGGCTCAGCATCGTGATGTCTATCGACCCAACCCTAATCAGCGGTACTAAATAACACCGCTTTTATGTTTGTTGCAACATTTGCTAATCTTCGGATTTAAACAAAAATGTTAATAAATGTTGAAAATGACACAAACCTAGATTAATATACACTACATAATTATTCCTTGTACAAACATTCATTTATAAACTAATGTTAACGAAAGAAATTACTGCAAAAAAATGAATAATAATTCCTATAAAACAACAATCAAATAGCACTTGTGCTTGCTCATGGTTTTCCACTTTTTTGTGCCTAGTGACATTTGTATACAAAATCTGTTTTGGGAAATAACCAATAAAACCCTGAACCTGTCGTGAACAAAATAATCAAGGTTTGAGTGTTCAGGGTGTCTGAGAGCGCTTGTGTGTTCGAGACAGTCAAAGTGTCAGGTAGGCAGACAGACTGCACGTCAGGACTGATGGGGTTTTAATAGTTTCTGTTTGCTAAACACAGCATTACGCAGCCAATGACAGAGCAGCAATGGGAGAAATGCATGAGGATTATCATTTCCAAACGCAAAACACTCGTTATCCTTCACTCGCTATCTCACACACAGCCTTCTCTAGAGAGCTGTATCCTGTTCTCAAACACCGCTCCGGCTCCAAACTCTCTCTGTCTGGCCTTGGATGATAACTAACAGCATTTCCGGAAGCATTTTCCCCATTCATTTTCTCCAAGAGCCCCCCCCCCAAATACTTCAGTGAAGCATCATCTGCAAAGCAACAGCACCAACATTAATGATCATGAGAACTCAATACTGTGCAGGTCAAAGATGAGACTTGCAAAATAATGCAATAAAATGCATATGAAATGCAATGCATATTAATGTTTCAAATAACATTTGGGAAAACGAATAGTCAGAATATGGATTATGTCATCGTAGAAAAGGAACAGGAAATTTATTTGACCCAACCTTATAAATTAGATTAAAATAATAAGTGATAATACTCTTTTTTTATATACATTTGCAGAAAAATGGGTAAAAGCTTGTGGTTAAAGGGATCATGACAAGCATTGGCAAAGATTTAAAGGTTAACACAATTGACAATTATGTCATCTAATCAATGATTTTTGACAAGATAACTCATTAGTAAACATTATTTCAAATAAACGCACTTTGAAGTCCTCCTATTTGTAACCCCTCCCCCTCAACCACCTGACTCTGTTCCACGAGGCCACGCCCACTTTTCATAATCCAGCCAAAGGATTACAAAAAAAGATTACAGATGCAGAACCAGTTACAAGTGAATTTTTACGAGGGAATGAATTAGACACTAAACGTCAAATGTACTGGACTCCTAGAGGAGACCTCAGCGTGAAAACTGGCACACTGAAAATAGCGGGTGAAACCATCATTTCCATTCTCTAAATCAGACAGGATGCTCGGACAGCACAATATGAACCCAGATGTTTGGCTCGAGTTACACCGAACCCGAATGCAGACGCTTTAATGCGATCCGAGGTTCTGCCATCAGCAGTTCTCAATGTCCTATTTTGGACTTGAATAAACGCTGGCACAGCACAGGCCAAACGTTCAGGCGCATGTCTCAATGATAAAGTAAGTTAAATACAATGTTTCAGATACAGGTATCAGAACTATTAGCCGGCAAAACCAACATTCTTCCTCTCCTCAATCCGCCCTGAATCCTAAATAAGCCACACGGATCAGTCAAAGCCGCTATCTCATTCATCTCCTGCACACAATTTGAAAGACTCTGTTTCTGGACGCCGATCTTTGGGTTGGATCCACCCAGAGTTTGACTGGATGAAATGAGCACTTAGACAAAAGCCACACAACTGGAACGGGAAGGAATGTCCCAGGAATTTCACATCAGAAGCTTCTGTATTCCCAGAAATACTCTCTTTGTTGGAGACCAACTTGCTTGCTTTCAGTTTTTTTTTGAAGAGAGCGATTCATGTGTTAACTGTGCACAAATATAACAATCATCCTATAGCGCAAGCATTACAATACCCCTGCTGAACGAAAACAAAAGAACCCTGCCCAAAACACAACAGAACATGTAATGGGGTTAATGGTTATAATGGGAATTGTATTGGGTTTAATGGAAGGTAAAATGCTGTCTACTGGTACGTGATGGATTCTATTGGTGTTTTTCATCCAACCTTCAAAGTAAGCAAACTGGCTTCCAGAAACGTCCAAAACAGAGCCTGAACAATCGAAACCAACAGCAAACAGACAGAAATATGACATCATTTGTATCCTTCAAAGGTCCAAACTGATCACAATGAGGGTGATTAAAACCGAAGTACACCTATGACTAGTGAAATCTCTAAAAGAGCAATGTCACAAGTGAATACCAAGCGAACAAATACAAAGTCCATCTTTGCCTTAATATAATATTATTACACCTGTTACGTCAGAAAACAAAGTTCAAACGCCTCCACATAGACTCTACACTGACCCTGATTGATATGGAATTTCAGCCCATCCGTTCTCACCTGCATCTGCTTCTCCTGTATAAAAATAGTCCGTCTCCTCTAGAAGAGGTTGGGTTCTCCGACTGCTGTTCCCCATGTAGAACCCGGACAAGTTCTGGTTACTGTACTTAAGAACTGGTTTAGGCTTCCTCCAGTCGTATTCACCTCAAACAGTGATCTTCAGAGGTGATATTGGACATTTTCATCAAGCCCCAAGACATCCAGGTCACTGGTGGAAGTCAGAAATAAGCATCCAGGATCAGAGACATCACTCAGGCTTTATGGTTAGTCACCCTCAGTCGAATCCCATGACCCAGCCTGACTCAAACCCAGTGGAATCTAAAAATAAACTCAAACAGAGCCGCAGAGAAGTCCGTCGTCTCAGAGCGCCATGTGTGCCGGATGATGTCGGAGCGCCAAAACATCCCGATTCCAAAAGAGCTATGATGGTCCAGATCTGCAACGGCCTAACATGCGAGAAGCGATCGATAAAGCCTACGGCATGGAAAACAGCGCATACGAAATTACACCGATCCGGAAAAAGACAACGGGAAACCGGTCAATACATTTTAAACCTCCATTACAGTTCAAATCAGAGCGGAGCGCTTCAAATTCTCAATCTTGTGTCTATCCACTGCGCACTTTATTCCCACAAAGCCCCGCTTCTCTCAAACACACACACACACACAGCAAGCACCATCTAATTACTGAAGCTCAGGATAGTAAGAGCATGTTTTTCATTCTAGTAATCTAGTGCACTCATTTCTCTAAAACCCCAAATTACAGTTTTGGGATGAAAAACAAGTGGCCAGAGGCGACTTAAAATAATTCTGCACTTCTCCTGCCCCATCATAGGCTGAAACATCTCCAACAACCAATCAGAGGGTAGTAAGCTCAAACGAAAGCCATCAGGAATTAGAAGGTACAGCCAAATAAAACCAATCAAGTTGCAAGATTCATTAAAAAAAAAAAGTTGCAATATACGTAATAAACATAAAATGTAATTTTTTAGATTATAATAAATATATATACACATACACACACTTTCTCAACCCGCTAAAACATGCGCTAAATCTTAATCTATCCTTTCTGAATTTCTCAGTAGTACGTTATCTCTCAGTTTACTGCCAGACTGCATTTAAGACACAAGCATGTGCATGTGAGCATTCTCACACACACTTTGTTGTCTGGGATTTACATAGCAATGCAACTATTTATAAACACACACACACACCCCCGAATGCATTACACATCCATGTGCACTTATAAATAATTGTGTTGTCAGGGATTTGCATTGCGATGCAACTACTCAGAAATACATCCCACACTCCCACCGAGTACATGACACAATATTACATTAGAGTTATTTCAAGAATGTCACAATCTCTCAACCACACGAAAACAGATGATTAGTCAGAACTGCTCATAAATATATATATATATATATATATATATATATATATACGCCACTTTAAAACCACTGTATGGTTTCTGCGGAAAACTTATTTTTTACTAGTTTCTTGCACAAAATACATTTTCCAACGAAAAGAGAAATGCTGCAACGAAGTTCTTTTTTAAAACTATTTAAGTATAGAAATGAATGAGAAGGGGGGTTAAACAAGAGTTTTTAATAGAATTGAAATCACAATTTTAATTATATTTCAAATATTATGCATCTCTCAATTTGACTTTTTGGGCAAAAAGCAGACAGACTGCAGAATAAGTCAGAAACGTGAGTTCACATCGTGCTGTTCTGACTTTATAACACACAACTGTCAGAACTGAGACAGTAAAATGTCAAGTATTTATTCTGTGGTGGAAACAGGCTCCTGTAAGAGGATTTGGATTCACGTTAGGGCGGGAAAAATGACCTGTTCCTTTAAGATCGTCCGTCCCGGGAAGACACGAGCGCAAGATTTCTCACATGCCCGTTTTCCTCCCCAAAGTTCCACTGTCTTGAGGAAGTTGAGGGAGGTCAAATCAGCTTCCTGGTTTTGTTGAGCTCCACAGAGAGGCAGACCGCTTTTAATATTTCTGCATGAATGACAGTGCCATAATGACATCAGATCAGCGTATCCACGGCGACCGAGAAACATGTTGGTGCCGAGGGTTACGTCATACGCTCACACAGAGTCGGTCTGCACACTCTGCTCTTGTTGATTCGGGCTGGCTTTAGATTTATCCGAAAAGTCCAGCGATCGGTCCGACCGAAAGAGAAAGACAAACAGGCGACCCGATAACCAAACACACAACCCTCCAAAACAAACAAAGCACACACCCGTCCCATAGACTTCCCACAGGTCGCTACAAGACAGGACACAACGTGGACCTGAACAAAACATGCAAGGAATGCGTCTTCACTAAACCTCTCTCTCCGATTTGAATACAACACACAAACGGTTTCTGTAAAGCGTTCAAATTCAGTTCATTCTCCAATAAGAAGCGCTCTAATATGCCGTATAAGGTTCAAACACATCAAGTGCTGCTAAAATGTGCCTTTAAGGTGTGTCACAAAGAAATGTTCAGGTGAGTAACGCCTCAGGATACGCATTCCTTCCTTTCCCACGGGAAGAAAACAGCTCGATCGCTAAGGAAATGCATATTTATGAGCCAAAACCACACTTTAACGGACGGTTTTAATGTTAGAGATTCGTCTACCATTCAAAAGTTTTGTTTTTGTTTTAGAGAAATTCTAATTTTATTTGGGATGGACGCATTAAATTGATCGAGAGGGACACTAAAGACGCTTAAAATGTTACAAAAGACTTGTGTTTCAAAGAAATGCTGCTCTTTGTACTGAGGATACTGAAAAATAGCATGCATCATTTTCACAAAAACAATAAGCGGGACAACCGTTAGCATTGATAATAATCAGAAACGTTTGTTGAGCAACTAATCAGCATATCAGATACATTTCACGTGACGCTGAAGTAATGCTGAAAATTCAGCTTTGATCACAGAGATAAGTTACATTTTAACATTTTCAAAACAGCTATTTGAAGTAGTTAATATTTCACAGCTACTGTAAATAAATGCAGCCTTAGTGAGCAGAAGAGAAACATTAAATAATGTCATTAAATGCGAACTAATTAAAATAATAATAATCTAACTAAATAATATTTCGTTTTATATATACATTATTCAGTCTAAAATTTCAATCAAAGACATACATAAGATATATACATACATGTACATTTAAATAAATACCATATACATATATATATATATATATATATATACAAACATAGATCTTGAATTAAATGCTAAATGCTTTCAATATCAATCCAATTAGCAACCAATCATTTAAAATAACTGCACTGCTCAGTAATGATATAGCAACCGGTGCATTATACTAGTAACAGTCATTAACCAAAAATGAGCTTTTTATTATGGCAATATCCACTGAGCAACAAGAAAACTTCCCCTGCAGCCTCACCCTAAACCCTGACCCGATCCGGGCGTCCAGGACAGCTGTTTAGGGTGAGGTGATCAGGGGGATTGAGTTTCCTTCCCCTGCCGAAAGCAACCTCCTGTTGCTTTCCGTTACTAGACTCACCACAACCAGATCTAGACAGACAGCCATCCACACACACACACACACACACAAAGCCTCCAGACTGTGTCGTCATATTCCTAAACTTAACATGCAACATAACAGCATCCAACTCTGTCTAAAGCAAGCCAAGGAGAGTGACAAACTCAACACAAACAACCCCAAAAATAATGCACAAATGCCTCTTTCAGCACAACTAACATGATACATAAGACAATACGGTCGCATCAAAATACATATTCCTGACACCCAGTCTTGCATCTAAAATGTACTGCCTCAATAACATTTTTAATAATAAATGCTGGTTTCATGAATAAATTGTACTGCATAAAGACAAACAGGACTCTTTAAGTGAAGTGCAAACATTAAACTGTAGCTGTACATGTCAATTTGAACGAATATAGGGATTTTCAAACTCATGTTAATTGTCAATTGCTCTTTTATATAGTTTCACATATGCCACAAACACAACATGCACACTTGTAGTAGTTTTAAGACAAACTGCGCGACCTAATCACACAGCAATCTATTGAATAAACCTGTGCACAACACTTTGCGTTCAGCTCATAACTTCACTTATTCCTGTCTGTGTGAGCATGAGATTGACAACAGCAGCAGGGCTGGAGAGTCTGCTGTCGTAGTGTTTGCATGTGAGCAAGCATTGATTTAATTGCACAGACAGGAGGACAGAACTGCCTCTCTCGGTTAAAAGGGACCGGGATGATCCCGTTTAAATGTCCCGTGCGCCAGCGCGAGCTCTGGGGTCCCCAGCGGACGCTAGCGCGTGCTAACGGGCACTGATTTATTCCGCTATTTCTGGGTCGAAATGCACACTAGAGACCCATGCATTTGGCGCATACTTAAAATGAGCCTTAAATGCATTGATTACAGAGTGAGGAGCTGTTAAAACCCGATCCAACCGGGCCTACAGACTCAACGGGCCGGTTCGCGCTTACCGTGCTTGCTTTCTATTTTCCCCGACATGATCGCTGCGCTGGACGGAGCGAATCCTCACTTTGGACAGTCACGGGAGGACAAAATGAGGGATTTAGACCACGGTAATCCCGAGTTGTGTTCTTCAGCCACACATTTTTCACGTACTAGGTCCGTGTGGCCGTAGATCCCTGGTAGAAAGGGCAAGAATCCGTTCTCAAGCACACGCTGGCGACAGACACAGTGAACGCTACTGCTGTGTGTGTGTGTGAGTCCAGTCCTAAGGATCCATTGGGATGCGAACACAGCGCCGCTCTCTGACTGGAATCACGAACTACAGGGATGGAAACGGGAATAACTAAACTAAAAACACGTTTTCTGCCATTATCTCTTTTAAAAGTTTCTTTGTTCCGTGGAGCACAAAAAGAGATGTTTGTCAGAATGTTCACGCTGCTCAGCGGAAGTTAACCGTCCGTACAGCTTCTGCTCTGTATTCAAAGCGGTTTTGACATTTCAAAGCAGTCGCAAGGGTCAATTTTTTTTTAAACTGAGAGTTATACATCGTCTGAAAACGAAATATATAAACTTAACATATTTGGCTGCAATACAGCTATTTGAAAAACTGGAATCTGAGGGTGCAGAACTTCTGAATATTGAGAAAATTGCCTGTAAAGTCGTGCAAATGAAGTCTCTAGCAATGCATATTAATAATCAATTTACAGAATATCTTCATGCAACAGGATCCTTACTTAATATACTCATGAGTTTTGGCATTAAACAAAAATGTATAATTCTGACCCATGCAGGGTATTTTGGTTATTGCTACAAATATGTGCTACTCATGACTGCCTTTGTGCTCCAGGGTTACAAATGGTATTTATTTTTATGTTACAGTAAGCAAAAGTAGTCATTTGGTACTAGTCTCTCTATTATATTGCATCACAGTGGCACAGCTTATTACTGTACAGAGCAAAAAGAAAATACCAAGACAAAATGAGATTTCAGTAAGCTGCTTGGAGGTTTAAAATGGCCAAATAAACTTTGATTTCATTTGTTTTACTGTCCCCCAGTAAGCGCAAGAACCATCTGTCCATCTCACTTTTCTTTTAATGCACAGATCCTGTTGTTTTGTTTCTTTAGATCATATTTCTATTACTGTTGTGTCCTCAGTGGAGTTTTAAGAAACATGTGGATGGTAGTTCACTCAAACAATAAGTACAAAAAGAAAAATGGTTAAATCCCTGTCCTGTAAAACAGACATTGATAATAGATACATGTTTTATAAATTACATTTAGTTTCCCAGCTAAAGCAAATGTTGGTTATAAAAACAGTGTGGGAACATTATTTTATAATGTTTCAAAAATGATGAATGTCTTGATTAAAGCATTATTTAAATGTTACAAAAACTAAGAGGTTATGAATATAACCATGTTCTTTAAGGGAATGTACACTGCGTCCGAAGACGCTATGGGAACGCCTTCATGCTGTACCAACGTCCAATGAATTGGTGTGACGTCAGGGCGGTGACGACAGACCAGGAAGTATACATGGCACATGGTGCCTGCATGCGCTAGCTTTCGACTGCTGTGAAGAACTGCGCCGGCTGGGGTCGCATGAGGTATGGCTTCGGGACGCAGTGTACGTTCCCTTAAAGAACATGGTTATATTAAAAACCTCTTTGTTCTTTGTCGGGAACTCCCACTGCGTCCGAAGACGCTATGGGAACGCTATACCAGCGCTGCCATAACTCCAAGCCCCTGCCCTGTGTCTATGTCTCAACATACACTACTGGGACGTGAGGGCCGATGATCCAGGTGTCATCCGAATGTCCAAACCGTAGTGGAGGGGGTTGACCATCCCACTGCGTCCCATATGTCCTCAATGGGGGCACCTGCTAGGTTGGCCTTTGAGGCCGCCATACCCCTTGAGGAGTGAGCTTTGACTCCAAACCGGTGAGGGGAGATTCAAAGCCTCGTAACAAATCGTAATTGTCTCGACAATCCAACAACTGATATTCTGCTTAGTAGCGGGCTGACCTCTCCTTGGCGGACAACACACACCAGTAACTGGTCAGACTTTCTCCACAAGGCTGCCCTGTGCACGTACACGTCCAGTGCTCATACAGGACACATACGTTTTTACTTCTCTTGGTCAGGATCCCGAAAAGGGAGGAGGATGAAACACCTGTAGCTCGACCGGGTGTGGTGCCTGTAAGTCGCTTTGGATAAAAGCGTCTGCTAAATGAATAAATGTAAATGTAAATGGTGCCGCATTAGTTAGGACCTTCGAACTGTAACCCGCTCTAGGGTACAGGAAAGCTTTCGTCATACCAGGCGCAAAGTGCAAATATGAAGGCGCCACTGAGAGGGCCTGAAGGTCTCCTACTCGCTTCAGAAAAGAGACCGCTAACAAGAACGTAGTCTTGAGAGTGAGATGGCGATCAGAAATCTCTAAGGGCTCGAAGGGTGGATTACCCAGAGCTTCAAGCACCAGCATCAGGAGAGCTTCTAGGAGATGGGCTCTTTCAAGGGCCACACCGTCAACATCCACATCTCTGGGCAGGGGTGAAATATTGAACACACTCTCATTAGAACTCCCAGGAGCAGAGCGATCGGGGGAAAGGCATACAGACAAAGCCTCGGCCAGGTCTGATTCATAGCATCCTATAGAGCTATAGAGAACCAGAGGGTGCTCAGTAGGGCTGTATGTATACGATACATACCTCGATCCACAGGTCACGATTCGATACGTACCTCGATACAGATCTGTCTCGATACGATTTGATACAATGTGACAAGATTCGATACAATTCAATAAAAATACATGGGCCAGAGCCAATTAGTTAATGCTGAACATATTTACTCAACAAACAGAACTCAATTTATTAAAGACAAAAGTGCATTATAACAAAGTGCATTTTGCTTAAATATTTGCAACTTTAAGTGCTCTGATTAATTGTACACAAATTGTATTAATCTGGAAATTACCACAAGTCAACATTTAACTTTCCAAGGGTACAGTCTGAGCTCACACAAGCACAAATTCTTCTTCTTATTCTTAACTTCTTATTAAATCTTCTTTTAATTCTTTTTTGTGACACCATGTACTGCCATAACATATTTCACTCTGAAATCACTATATGCTATATCTTTCTTTAACAGGATGGATTTTTAAAATCTTAAGACTTAAGGCTGACTTAACATTGTCTTTGACTTTGTCATATTTTCTTGGAACTGCTTTGCCGGTCATTTAGCGGGTAGGGATCACGTAACGGGGATCTAACGTGTTGATCATAAAGTGAAAGCTTGTGTAAATATTTGCAAATATAATGCACCACAGACTCCGTAATCTTCTGCACGGACTGAGTTAGATGGAAGCTTGGATGTTGCGTTGTCCAAAGTAGTTTGCGTGGGGTCCCGTGCCGCAGGATGTCTATTCGCGTCTTTGCATTGGCTTAACATGTAGATCACTCGCGCTTGACAATTCATTCCTGTCCGGTGTGAACGTACCTCAAGGGTCGCACAGAACGTCGGGAGACCTTGATCATTCTGAATGGATTTCACCTCTTCTGGCCTGTTCGGCGACACTGTCAACGAAGTCATCGACAGGTTTCAGGAGGCGAGGAAACATGCAGCGGCATTCCCGCGGTTCCTCCCTCGCAGGTCTTGGGGCTGCTGTGTGTGAGCAGTCCTAGCCGAGTACCAGCTCCTCATTCAGGAAGGCTCAAAAAGAGGTGAAGCTCTGCTGCTGCGGCCTCTAGGCAAAAGACCGACCTTAGAAACATCATCCAGTCTAAGACGTTGCAGCAGAAGAAAAGGTCTTAGCATCATGGAGCCTAGGACCGGGGGCAGATCCCTCTGGGTTAGAGAGCCGACCATCGTGCTCTCCCCAGTGCCCTCGACGCTATGCTCAGCCCCGCCACAAGATCGTTGTAGGGCTGTGCTGCGCGTCACCCCTGAGGGGTCCATAGGGCGCCCCTCATTCATTGGACGTTGGTACGTCTTCGGACGCAGAGGAAGTTCCCGACAAGGAACATTTCTCAAAGCATTCTACAAATGTTATTTTCACCCCAAATACTGTTATTTGAATATTTATTTATAATATTCTGTTTATGTTAAAATGTTTTCTTCTCAAAATCAAAACTTTAAAGGTTACAAACTCATTTTTTAGAAAGTACGTCTAGTGTATATAACATCCTATGGACCTTTTGAAAATGTTCATCTTTTGTACATTTTCTCTCAACTTTATGAGAATGTATTTCAAATATTAAGAAAGTTATAAGAATGTTCATAACTAACATAAACATTAGTGAAAGTTGTGAGAACATTCCTTGTTATCTGGCTTTGTCTGATTTATGTCTAACTCCACAAACCCATATAAGCTGTGTTAGGGCTTTTTTTGTATAATTTTTACTTAATTCAATGAAGATCTTATTTCAAAGTAAGGTGCAAATTTATGAAACGAAAGCAGAGGAGCATTTCATACTGACTAATTTCTAATAACCCTCTGGTTCTGAACTGTATTCAGTCAAAAGGATCCACAAACAAAAGTTTCTGGTTTTATGTTGACCACTGTGGGAAACAGAACTTATGAACTTATGATTAGTCAGGTCAAAAACAGAAATATATGGTCCTGTCCAGAAATGAGGACATCAATTTAAAATTGGCTAGAGGGACAACTCCTTAAAAGACCAGCAGACCAGTTTTAATTAGTTTAAAATGCCTTGTGGATCATGTGGATGTGAGTATGGATTTAGATCAAATACTGTAGTTCAACAACTCTGGCATTAATTGATTCAGTTGAAGAAATGATGCTGAAGAGTATTGAACTTTCTTCTGCATTCTATTTTACAGATGTGAATTAACTTTTTCTTCAGACTGAGGTTTATTTGTGACACTTTTTGGTGTGCATTTACATTTGCTATAAATAGAACGTCTTATATTAAAAATAAACAATAAAGCTGTAACGCAAAAGTAATGTAATGCATTACTTTCAATAAGAAGTAACTAAGTAACGTAATTAGTTATGTTTTTTAGGGAGTAACGCAATATTGTAATGCATTACTTTTAAAAGTAACTTTCTCCAACACTGCTTAGAAAGCATTAACCAATACTGTTTAAAAAAATTCTGTAAAATTTACAGTGAAAAGCTGTAAAAATTTTACTGTAAAAAATACAGTAACGACATTTTAGGAATTACAGTTTTAAGTTAAATTTAGAGTTAAATACTGTTTCATTAACTGATATAATGTTTATATATCAACCAATTAAAGTACTGAAATCTGTTTTGTAACTTTTACATAGATTGATAACCACTAAATGCAGGTTATGATGAGAAAGTCACAAGACGAATCAAAGCCCATCCCAAACAGCTTTGCCTCTACTCTGAAAATGTGTCTACACATTTCACTGCCGTCAACACCTGACATGAACAGTAACAACAGATTTTTTTTCCTTTTCACACAAATTAGATAGATTATTAGTTAATAAAGACTTGATATTGTGCACAAATTTGCATCAAATAACCAGTTCCATATGTTTGATTTTTCTGGCGTAGTAAACTTGGTACCTGGTATAGCATTGCACTTGTGTTGTGAAGCACTCAGGTGAGTCCTGTCAAACACAAGTGACAATAAAAGCTTAGAATTATAAATAAATACATCAGCTAAAGCAACTATGATAAACCCCCAGTGGCTACAGATCAAATGTGTTTAATTTTATGTTTGCTTTAGTTAATCCCACTATTTATGTTCAGTTTAGATGCTTTTTTTAAACATGGCAGAGTATTAATCTTTTAGTGCCACTCACTGGATGTTTATTTCTGAACTGCCGCAATATTTACAACAACCAATTTTGTTCAGAAAACTTTAATGCCACTCACCGAACATGTCACTTTGAAAGTGAAATCGTCGTTGACCTCTGGCAAATCCCCCATTGTCAAATAAAAAAAAACTGCAAAAGGATGTAAAAATGTCTTTCTGCAAGTAATTTGTGTAATTTTATGTTTCAACCACAGATGGCAGCATTTTTTTAGACCATTCTAAAACTATTACCGCCAGTTGTAAAAAACAAAAATGTCCTTACAGCACATAGTTTTTATGAGTTTTATAGATATATGAGATAATAAAATATAGATATAAGATAGATAAAAAATATAGATATATATTTTATAGATATATAGTTATATATTAACTCTAAATCAGGGGCAGGGAACGCAGTCTCACGACCAATTCGTACGTGTTCGAACGAGGTGGCAAAATCGTATTAATTAGTACAAATTCATACGACCTCAATCATATGATTTTGTAAAGTTTGTCTAAACCCCAGAGACAGATAGGTTTAGGGGTGGGGTTAGGTGGGTCATTCGTACTAATTCATACGAATTGGCAACTCATAAAATACGCACGATTTAGCAAAAAATTTATTCATACAAGTGAGGTCGGACGAATTTGTACAAATTATAAAATATTGTAAAATACTTGGTTGGATGTCCTGTATGGTTTATCTCCCTTATCCGATAGACCTGAACAAACTTATCAACAAACTCATTACAAAATGTTTTACGTTCTACCTATAAAAGTTACATTTAAAAAGTTAAATAAAGCATCTAGTGAATAAATACAATAAACAACTTTTTTTCAAGCTATTTTAAAGCTTGCTGCATAGGAAAAATTCTAATGTTATCATATCAGTCAAAATTGCATTGACAGAAATACACATCATCACAGCAGAAATGACTTAAAGGGGTCATCCGGTGCCACATGCACTTTTACAAGCTGTTTGGACTGAAATGTGTGTTGGGAGTGTGTGTTCACAACCACCCTACAATTATAAAGATCCATCCAGTAGTTTTCTTTTAATTTAATAAAAATAAGCTGCCCCTTCTGAAATCAAGCCATTCTCAAATGCATGTCAGTGTGACATCACAGAGGCCACTCCCACAATAGTTGATTGACAGCAGCGTGTCACACAGACTTAACAGGTGTTTTACCTCAGCCCCGCCCTGAGTGAGGCAGAGCCAAGCAAGACTCCTAAGAGATTGAGGTGTTTTGTTGTGTAATGTATTAATGAACATAGCAGTTGTGATTTATCCCCTCCCCTCATTCATGATCTAGCACAGCAAGCAGTGAGTATAATGTCTTTTAATGAATCTTTGCAAATCGCTTTTCCTAATAATGTGTTAAGTAGCAAGTTTCACTATGAATACAGCTAAAAAAAAAGATCCCCTAAGACTGCCTGGAAAAAGAGGGGTGGGGTCAGCAGAGCTCGTGAAGATTTAAAGGGGAAGTACACAGAACAGAGCGATTTCTAAAGACCCGTTTCTGACAGGGTAAAATTAGCATTTTTTAACACTATCTTTGAGAAATTTTAATACAAACTATATTACAAACTTTCCATTAAGACCCTAAAGAATCACATTAGCTTGTGAAAATTGGCTTTGTATGACTCCTTTAAAATACTATTATTTTTGGTTAACCAGATACAACGGGGGTTAGCTTTTATTTTTGTAGCCTATGTTCACAATAAAAACAAAAACATTGTGCATTTGCAGAACAAAGACAACAAACAGGATACACTTTAAGCCTTCTCTGTTTCCAGTGAGGTTTAGCAGCGGCTAAGAAACATTTCAAAGCACTAAAATCTTTTGTATAGAGTATCTTGTGGGACAGAGAGAGTAAGCGATATATGCGTTGAATGTCATTGGTCAAGCCAAACAGGTTGGAAGCCACCAAACCAATTTACCTAATGAGAAAGTTGCAAATCCTCCCAAAGCCCCGCTGCTGGACCAAAGCCGGCAGAGAGGAAGGGAGGGACTCTGGGCGGTGAGCTGGCAAATCCGTGGCATTGTTTTCATTCCGCTCGGCCACATCTTTGGGATCCGCTCACGGCACAAGACTTTTAGCCCGCCTCTAAAACCTTTTAAAACTCCCACCCAAGCTCACAATCCCAAGACAATTCCTCCGGCCAGCAGACAAGCTCCTTAGGCTAATGGCCATTTTGCCTTGACTTCCAGTGCGCTTTAGCCTGGCAGTAATGCGTGTTATGTCGTTCGGACTGCTCCGGTAAGCTGACTAGAGAAGTTTCCCGCATGTTGAGAAGATATTGACCCTGGTGTGCGAAAGACAAAATATACTGGACATGGGGATCAGCGCAGAGGGAGATGAATTTCATGATTTACTCATCTTAATGTAATCCGTATTGCTGTTATTTTATTGTATTATGCTTATTGTTTTGTTTCCTTGTGTTTGTTTTTCTGCCTGTTATTTTTGTGGGCTGCAAAACAAGAAAGAATGATGTCATATCTTCATACAGTCTCAAGATTTCCTCCTGACTGCTGTCAGTGTTATATGCCCTGAGAGTATGGTTTTCCACTGACAGAACATATACACTGTATAGCAATTGGATATATATTATATTATTAATAAGTTAAATCAAGTAGAAATGCTCCTTAAGCTAACAATTGCTGGGTTAGTTCTTTGTATAGTGTAACATGAAACCATGAACTTGCATCATTAGGATAAAAAATAGGTTTTTCAGCTTATAAAAAATAAGGAGAAAAACATGAAAACAAAGGGACGAGTTGCCAATTTGTGTGAATTTGTACAAATGACCCCCTCCCTAAACCTACCCACCACTGTGGTTTAGGCAACTTGTACAAATTCATACAAATGAAGTTGTACGAATTTGTATGAATTAGCACAAATTTGCCACCTCTTAGGAATATGTACAAATTGGTCATGAAACTGTGTTGGCCTATACCCGATCTAATGAAAAAAATGCTCTTTGGCCAACATTGTGATTAGCCAATCAGATTTAAAGAAAGAGTTTATAGTTTCTGTGAGGTTTAGGTTTACAATCGGTGTTTGGTGCTTGTACATCAGTGTCAGTCATATATCATTTATGCTGTGTATTTCAAAAGCAATAAGCCTGTCAGATTGTAAGCAGAAAGAGAAGTATTCATCTGCCAAATCTGATGTAAAAGCAGAAAAACAAAGCAAACACTTCCCAAATGTACTATTAAAAAATAAGTTTGTGAAAATTTTCTGGCCTGTCTGTTGCACTGTGCATTTGTGTGGTGTCCCAGCATGTCTTGCGTGACCTGTTGAGAAGGAGACTGGCTGCTGACCAGATGCTGAAGAGAGACAGACTGCTGCTTGCTGGGTTCAGTTACTGCTGTTACCATAGCAGCAGGTTCACCATCACAAAAGTTACCTTATGACAAACTCGGGTTTCAGCGGATGGAGCCAAATCAGCACAGCTGCATCTTTAGCTTATTCCTGTGCTTCTGTGTTTGCAAAGCTTCATGAACTTACAAAGAAGATCATGCGTGTTAACTTTAACCTGCATTTGCATTTCAAATACTTCTAAAATAATTTTTAAAAATTCAGATTAAATAAAGATCATTTTTGTTACTGAAAACAAAGTAAATATTACCTGAAATAAAATAAAATATGAAGAAAAACTTCAAATCATTTTATTTCAGAAAAGTTCAGTTTTTCAGATTTATTGGTGGATTAAAATAAAAATGTATTTAAAAAGTATAAAGACTTATTTGGACAAAACATTCAACAAAAAAAGAAAGTGGTAAATATAAAATGGAGAGTATTTCAACATTTATAAAAACTTGTTAGATAAAATGTACTAAAATGTTTGATATTGATTAAAATTAAGTTAAAATATTAAACTGAATTGAATTATAAATATAAATACATTTTTGTTAAAGTTATAAAATTGCTAAAAATCTGAAATTATTTGTATTATATTAAATATATAAATATGAATTGAAACTCAGAAATAAACTAAATAACTAAAAATAAAATGAATAAACATAAAAGTTAGGGATCAACACTCATTAACTTTATTGGATGTCTATTATTAACATATAGGGCATTTATTAGTACTTACAGCACATATTGTGCACCTTAATCACCTCCCTAATCCTGGCTAATACCTAAATTTAACAAAACCTTACCAACTGTTAATAAACAAAGGAACAAGCTCTTCAAAACCTACACTAACCCACACTTGTGAATCATTTTGATGCATCACTCTGAGTGCAGAAGCAGTCTAATGCCTGTGTCTGGGCTGAGGTCAGGCGATGCTCTCCTGCGGTTCTTGGCCTACTTTAGCTGGAGGTGGATCAGGGACAGGGATTATCAGAGCCCGTCACACACACTTACAGTCCCACACAAAAGAGTGTCCAGAGACAAGCAAAACAGCATGTCATCATGACATGAGCTCCTTTTTGTCTTTGTCCCATTTCCATAAAGAAGCCCGAAGATAATGCAGCGCTCTCTTTTATCCCTTTATGTCCATGGATGATCTGCACTAAATGCTGGATTATAAGAAGGAATTGAATGGGATCTCATGGAAATCCAGGCTCCTCAGGTTTAAGAACGTGGGATCTGTTTTTCTACACATTGAACTGGTTCAAACGAAATATCTGCAAGGCCGATTCAGCAGAAACATACATTTCTTTAATGATGAATGTAAACTGCCAGATCTGTCATCGGAAATCTGATGTCAGGTGAATAATGATCATTGATCAATAATGGAATATGTACCACTTTAGAAAAAGGCTGCATTATTTAATGGATGAATTCTGTCATCATTAAACCTGTACGTTTCTGTCGTTTGTTGAACACAAAAGAGCGAAGAACGTTCATAACTAAACAGTTGGCGGCAACCATTGACTTCTTATAGCATTTTGTTCCATACATTAAACAGTCAACTATTTGGTTAACGACATTCTTAAAAATATTAGCTTTTGTTTTCAACAGAGAAAATAATAATCTTATAAAGGTTTGGAATGACGTGAGTGAAACAATGTCAGAATTTTATTTTTTGGGTGAACCGTCTCTTTAATTAGCTGTTTCTGTGTTCTGGATTTGATCGCAACTCTAAGAGTTATATCTTTCCTGTCTGAGATGTTGCTCATTCAGAAGCAGTTCAATGACCCTTGTGGATCGTTCTTTCTCCGGCTGTCAGGATGAGGCCCCCGGGGACCCGGGCTCTGCCCTTTGGGTTTGTCTTTGACCTGCTGCCCTCCTGCTCACCCACCTCACACACGAGCGCCTCTCCGCACCGGCCGGGCAGCCCATCACCCGCACCGCTCCTCCAGGAAAGTGGGTCACGAGTCTGAGACTGTGGGATTATGGGCTGGGAGACGAGTGTGTGATTCCTAAATCCTGCTGCCCCTAAAAGAAAGAAAGGAAAAAACACAACATGTCCCCCTCTTGACCCAGACCGGCTCCCCTTCCCAAAACAAACCCCCTCCGTCCGCTTCTCCTTCAGTTAGTGCGCATGAAAGACGTCAATCAATCTCCACGAAAACTATTCCAATAAACCACCAGGAAAAAAAATGAGGAACGTCCTCCTGCTCCTACACCTGTGTGATTTGCAGAGCGCTGGTTGAATTGTTTTCTAATCAAGAGCGGCTCAGCATTAATGACGTTTAATAATGACACACTGATGAATGCGGGCTTTTAAACGGCTGACCCCGGAGCTCCTCACGGCAGCACATTCGTCCCGGATTCACTGACATGCCACAAATGAATTACACATAATAAATCCATTCATTTTGGAGCTGATTCGTTACATCCATCATCATGTGAGTCGGTCCTGCTCTGATCAGTCTCTGATGACATTGCCCTGATGATTTTCTGAAACACTCACTGCTGACTGAGGGATCTGAATGCGTTGCATGTTAAAGAACCTTGGATTTAAAACATGATTGAAATGCCTATAAACATAGGCTGCTATAGGTCAAAAACTGAATGGCTGTGTGCTTTTTGCATTTCTGATTTATTTACAATTTGTAGTCTGTTTGTGATTCCAAATGACTAAAAACGTTACATTGCACATTTGGTAATATACCTTGATTACTTGTAGTTTATCCTTAGTTAAAGGATATATATTCTATTTGTTGTTATTAATGACATGAATTACATTAAGTCAACTGCAGGGGATTGATTTTTGCATGAAGAGTTAGTAGGCCTAAACTAACTAACTGTGAACATGCAAATGTATTAATTCACATTTACATTTTAAAGGTGCCATAGAATGCATTGAGAGAATATTTTAAGTTGTTCTCTGATGTGTACATAGAAGGTATGTAGCTTAGGTAAGGGGAAAAAATGCCCAGAAACAGTTTTACAGGTCCATTTACAACCCTAGAATGAAACAGTCTGTTTTTGCCTTATTTGGAAGGTTCATGAATATTAATG
>JAUMHG010000069.1:1746134-1768582 GCA_032359395.1 Enteromius anoplus | reverse complement strand
ATTTATTTGATACAGTATATATATATATATATATATATATATATATATATATATTTTTTTTTTTTTTTTTTTAATGAATAAAAAGTTACAAAGGACAGAATTTTTAAAAAATAAAAATCTCTGGCACTTTTAAAAACATTTAATAATTCATTTAGCTTTCAACCAAATGTTTTTCCTTAATACAAAAATCAATAATTAAACAATTAAGAAAAAAGCAATTAAAATAAGATTATAAAATATATAAATAATGTTTATTTTAAATTAAAAAAAAGTGCAAAAAAGCATAATTTTTTTGCAAATAATGGTAATTTATTTGACCATTATTTATTACTGGTAATAAATAATAAAATAATATACTTTATATAATAACATGTAACATTACAAGATGCATTAATAGGATAATAGGGCAGACATAAATAACTGAAGCAGTGTAGCTCTCCAAACCTAACCATAGAGTCAAAGGACAAATATCAGTGAGATTTTGCTGCATGTTGGTTCCAGTGAAAGAGCCAGGGATCGAGTCCAGAGAACAGCCACATCAGAGACACACAGGGGACGAGGACAGGCCTGCACTTTGATCCATACGCCTTAATGAGGAGAGAGAGAGAGATCCTCTTGATGCTGGAGTGAACGACACAAACACACGAGCTGATCGGGCATTCGTGTGATGTATGTGCCATTGATTCAAGGTTAAATTCATTATTGTAGCATTCTAAACGCGCTCCAAGAAATGCTTCTTCACTGTAAAAACTGCAACACACACACACACACTGGCCATTATCCCAAACCTCACTTAGAAATATCACAGAGGAAAACTCATTTAAAGAAGAAAACAACATTCGTTAAGCTCATCCCGAACAACAAACACAAAAACTGTAATTCATTTTAAAACTCCCTGAAGTCAAGAGAACTAATACACAGCTAGTTATGAATATAATAATCTTCCATCAGGGGCAGAGACTGATTTGTCTTTAGCTTCTGTGTGTGTGTGAAGTCTTGCATGTGCGCTGCTATTTTAAATCGATGCAGCTCGAACCCAATGAAAAGGAATATTTAATGGGCCAGCGCTCGTTTGTATGCATGCTGCTGTGAGACGTGAGAGCTAGTGTGCTGCTCGGATTTAGGTTACTTAATACTTATCAATTCAATCATTTTAAATGGCTAAATAATAATAATATTAAAGCTGACCAAAATATTAAAAAGATGGAATTGTGAAATAATACATAAATATAATCTACCAGCTTCTTTTATAAAACCATTAAAAAGTTTTTTTTATCTAAAAATCAATATTTTACATAAATGAAGACAAATATTTTAATTGTTTAAATTTCTTATTATTGTTAGTTTTATTATTATTTTTTATTTTTATTCAATCTGCACACAGATAAGATATATTTATGTACATAATATAAAGAAATATTTAAAATGGTTTAATTATTTAAATTATGTAATAATGTAATATTTTACTTTATTATTAATTCATTAATGCATCATTTTAAATTTGTCTTTTATAAATGTATTAATTCATTAGTTTATATGCATGCATAGTAGTTGGATGGAAAAAAATAATAAATGAACATTAAAATCATTAACTGTATTCGAACAAAAATGAAATGTATATTATAATATTTTATAACTAGGAAATAAATACTTCAATACATAGGAGTAAATAATATTTCTCGGTTTCAAAAGTTAATGATATTGAGGAATTAAAAAGAAATGATTTAAAATCTGCACCTTACAGTAATCCTACTACAGACATAGTATGGGTATTATTATGCTGATCCAAACATCCCCTCTGTCTCTGCTCTATGGAGTCTATATGGTTAGTGCAACACATCAGCAGTGCAACACATTAACATATCACACACACACAAACTGTACCTCTCCAATGCGGCCTCTGGTGTGACGTACAGGACTGCTGACAGGAAACAGATTAGTACTTAATGCAGACTGATGCATCGCCTCCATCACACTCAACACACACTCATATACAGTGTGTGCCACTGCAGCCTAGTGTGCTTGATCTTTAGCATTTTTTTAATAATGCACTTTGTTTCTTTTTCTGAGATTAAATTTTCTTTTCCATCGGAGTACTGTCGGATCAGGTCCGAGGGTCATTTTTTACAGTGTGGTGTTCCTAAAGAAAAAGCTCACATTATTTTATGAGAAAACGTGATTAAGACCAACTACAAGCCATATAATAGCACCCTGAGAGCGCAGTAAATTACAAAAGCTGAGAGAAATAGAAAAAGCAACTTACGCCAGTTTAAACCACTGCAAACGAAGGACAGGCTGTGTGTGTGTGTGTGTGTGAGGGTCAGACCTGCATTTTCTCACGACTTCTCGATCTCAGCTTCAGAGTGAACCGCTGATTAAGCACTTATTGATTAGACTGGCTTGTTAGCATTAACACACACACTCTCGAATGGATTAACCAGACGAATATTTCTGCTGCAGACAGAACAGCAGTCGACACACATCACAACGAACAACGATCAATAAACCTCACGCCACAAACACCATCATATCACACTCCACTTATGACCGGAGCGTCCTCAACATTTTTCCTTGCTCTTTCACAGTAAAAGAGTCTGAGATCAAGCAAACACATGGGAAAGCTAACAGATAAGTGCAGTCGTTTTGTTTACTGCTGCATAAAAACACCATAATCCATGCTCACATACTTAAAATGAGTGCTACAAATGCTACAAAAATGTAAAAACATTTATTTTGAAATGTTCCGTTCCATGTCAGAATGTCTGTTTTTGTTTCGGTCTGACTCGGCCCACTGCTAATTTACCCAATAGCATTTCAACACCCCCTGGGTTGCCAGTTAATGGAAAATATAACATGTTCCACCAATTGAAGACTATAAATGAACTGGATCAGAGATTGCAAAACGCCTCGGCATCCATCTAAAAACATGTGATAAATCAACTCCTCACCCTAACCATCCCCATTGTTAGTTCCACTCCTGTCCTCAATCTGGCAACCCACAGGATCATTGAGTCTGGGTGGAGTGGGAGAAATAGCTTGCTCCAGTATTGTAAATTTGGACTGCAGTATCTATTTCAACCACTAGCTGTAAATATGACATACTCTACCTTAATTGTGCTTGATCCTTTAACATTTTGTCAGGTTGTTGTGCTAAAAAAAAATCATAGGCCTATACTGTACATTTACATTTTAACAGTTCTACATGTATACTGATGTTACCCAATCACAGCAGTACATGTCTTAAAGGAGACATACTCTTTTAAATAGAGAGTTTGAAAACAAGATGCTCAAAAAGCAGTGTAGAAAATCTTAAAATTATGATATATTAATTATGTGCTTTTGATGTGAAAACAAAAATCTCATCAACACTAGTGAAGCAAACTAGACATTATTTATATATGTGTGTGTGTGTTCTCAGTTTAGCTACTTTAATTTGTAAAAATGCATTCTAATATTCTAAATATACTCTAAAATGATTATTCTAAAACAGTATTATTGTAATATATTTTCTTTTGTTCTTATAATTTCGATTATGGTTAATCCATAATGTGCATGATTTGCTGTATATAAAATTAAGTATAATTAGCTTTACATAAAACTATACATGTCTAGGTTATGTTCTCATTTAGAACGCTTAGTAAACTTGTGTGTGTGAGAGAGAGAGAGTTCCTGATCTGTAAAATGCTATTTTCCAATTCTGTCATTCCAGCATCAATATTTTATTGCTAATGTTTATTTAATAACCAGGAGCACACACACACACACAGCACAGAGCCGCTCCTGGATTTTCTCAGTAACTGTCCCACGCAGGCTAAATGTGTCTCAGACCCCACAGAGCTGCTGACCTACACTATGATTGGGCATCACAGGTGTTTCCAAACCATCAACTGCTCCAACATGACAGTGATGACTAACACTCCAAATAACTCACAGCATCTGAGACACAGACGGACACACAAATGGATTTTAAGCATCAAACAAGTCTGAAAATAAAAATGAACTCAGATTTGACTACATTTACTTTCTTAATCTTTCATTACCTTGCTCCACCTCTGAAATGATTAGGGTTAGGCAAAAAAAAAAAAAAAAAAAAAAAAATATATATATATATATATACACACACACAGACACACACACACATAATATAGACACACATTCATAAATAGAATAATATACACTCATATATAAACTATGCAGTTTTACTATTTTAAATAGCTGATTTCTATTTCAGTATACTTTAAAATGTAATTTATTGCTGTGATTAAAGCTACATTTTTAGCAAAATTACATGAGTTACATTGTCCTTAAGAAATCCTTCTAATATTCTGATTAGCTGCTCAAAAACATTTATTATTATGTTAAAAACAGCTGAGTAATTTGTTTCAGGTTTCTTCGATGAACAGAAAGTTTAGAAGAACATAATTTATCTTTTGTAACAGCATGTCTATATCCTCAATTTTCATTAATGGAAGTAGTATGCATGCAAGTATGCACACTAAATAAAGCTTTTTTTAAAGATAAAATATGAATTGTATTTTTATTTTATCTTATTTTATTATATATTAATCCAATGTTATTACATAATAAAATGTAGAAAAAAGAATTAACCATGTGGATTAAATCAATTTCTATATTTTTATTGATATACTGTATTTTTATGTGTATATTACAGACCATTATCAATTACTTTAAAGTTATGCAGAGACCTTTGAGGCTTTAACCAGGCCTTCGGGAGTTCTTTACTGCATTAGTGAATTGAAATAAAAGCAGTATTTAACCGAACCGTTTCTAGATCGGTGAGAATGTGGATCCAGCAGGTTCTAGATCATGTCTGGACGAGCAGATGGCCGTGTGTCTGGACGGTGACACTACTCTACTGACACGTCCCTCAAAACATTTTCAAAAACACTCACGCAGCATTCCTGGCAACATCCAGAGCCGACACCATCTGTCTCCACATGCTCATACAGCACTGAATAAATGTTATTGAGGGACACATGAATCACATGAAGCGGATGACATCATCAGCACAGCATGATATTCAAAACAGCTCTTTCTGCTCCATTGTGTCTCACGGAAAGCAACATGATCACAAAGAGAGCGCACGGAGAAGCTGAAGTCTCTCAGAAAAAGATCGAAGAATGGGTCTCTTCTAGAGGTTCAGAAGACATCTAAACAGTTTCTCAAACCGTGCTTAGACTTGCCCAGGTCTGAAGGTCAAAAGTCAATGGAGATCAAGTTTGCCATGAAGCAGAACTGTACTTTTTATCTTACAACTATGAGGTAAATGGTCAGAGTCATAAGATGTAAACTCTGAGAAAAATTAAAAAACTGTGAGATGAAATCCAACAACTTGTGCATATCAAGATACAATTTTTTTTGGGGGGGGGGAAACGATGCACACTTTCATTTACAACTTTATTATTTGGAAAAATAACACAATTGTGAAAAAAAAGTTGCAATTACCTTTTTCCAGAGATCACAATATTACCCCTTTATAACTTTTCTCAAAACTCTTTTTTTATTATGTATGTATATATATGTATGTATACACACACACACACACACAATATTTGGGTATACAAATCTTTTCTCTGTGAAGATAGAGGTTCTGACGTGGGAGAGTCCAATCCACAACACACAAGCACATTACATGCTAAATAAACGAATTAACAAAATTAAAAATACAAGCTTCAGGCACACATCTGTCTTCCTCTCCCTTAACAAAATATTAATCCGGATAAATAAAAAATGAAACAGATCTCCTCCTGGGACAGTCACTGCTCTCTTCCTCTCATGAAAATATTATTCCATCTCTGAAACAAGTTCAGTGTCTGATACAGACCAGATGTTCAAATCTACATCTAAACGATACATTTACTGAAGAGCCAAAGTAAACAGATTCAAATGTGCACGAGAATATAAAATACTCAAATAACAATTACAATTATTTGGCCCAGTTATAAATATGTTGCACAAGACAATGCACACATATGGATGTAGTATTGTACTGTAATATCTATTTACATACTGCCAGCTTTTGCACTGTTAAGAGAAGAACTGTACTCTGGAAAGAAAATCTTAGGGAATAAGATTCAAGTTTATGATGGAGACCCTGAGAAACCCTCAGTGAGGTCAGTTTGATCCCCCCAGTGACTCACACACACACCTGTCACCTTCCCATCACTAACATGACTTCTTCATTCACACTCTGTCACCACAGTCACACCTGTTTGTTGAGCTGTCAGTCATGTGACATCATCTTTAACTGGCACAAACAGGTGGGTTCTAATGTTACCATGGTGACAGAGTCAGAATCTGAATCCGATGTCACCATGGGAACACAAGAACCCAGCCACCGGTTTGTGTCAATTAAAATGATGTCACAAGACTAACAGCTCGACAGACTAATCACATACGGGCAACTCAGCATTATTTTATCATCATTTTAGCTGTTGTAAGATTTTACTCTGCTACACTTTATTTTGAGACCACTTGAGACATTCTACTAACTAGAAGAAACTGTGTAACTACGTGTCAACTAATTCTCATTGATGAGTAACTACGTCTAGTAACTCTCAGAGTAGACTGTTAGGGTAGGTTTAGAGTTAGTAAAATAAGTTGACATGTACTTGCAAAGTTTCTGATTGTCAGTATGTTGTTGACCCATCAAAATCAAGTGTTAGAAGTTATTAAGCACAGTCTACTAATACTCTAATGACTGCTAGTTGACATGTAGCTACTTACTATTACTAGAATGTCTAAAGTGGACTATTCCAAATCTATATGAATGTTTTTTGTTCCAGTTGGTTTGTAACCAGGCTGTTTTGGGTCACCATTGACTCCAATAGTATTTCTTTCCTACTATGGAAGTCAACAGTGACCAAAACATCCCCTTTAAATGAAAATTTAGCACAATCACATACACTAGGCATGTGTTTAACTGGACTTCAGAACTACTTCTGCACAATTAAAGTGCATTAAGTACATATTTAGTTGTTTTAATTTAGCAGACTTTAAGTATATCAGTTTAGCATACTAAAAGTACAATTGCATGATATTTCTATTAAGGACATGAATATGAAAATGAATTTGTAGTACACTGTGCATGAAAAAAACCCAAGTATATATTTATTTTTTTACCAGGATCAGTCCAGGGGTCTTGCCAATTATTGCTTGATCTCACTTTTTTTTTTGTGAGACATGAAAATGTGTGAAAACAAAAATACATTAGACTGTAGTGTTACAGTTGGGTTAAATGCAATAAACAAGTATGAAAAGATAATTTGCAACATGATCCATCTTTCAATGCACCATAGGGTCCTTGGCCCATGCTTTAGCCTGTATATATAATGCATTATGTACGTATTCTCCATGCATTTTTAAAAGCTTTAGGTTTATCACTCGTCGTTGTCTGACAGGACTGTTGGTGAAGTGTGCGTTCTGAAGATGAACTGAATTATGCAGAACAAAAGAGTGATGGAGCAAGCGTTTCATCGATACTGATGCTCATTTGAATTCCGCTGTTGTTCAGCCGAGGATAAAAGACTGAATATTTTTGTACTTCATGACAAAACTTTAACAAAACGCTAAACAGAGAGAACGGCAGATCCAGCACCCAAGAGACTAAAGAGAAGTGTGTGTGTGTGGAGGGTGTTTGGGGTTGGCGGGGGTGTTAGATTAAAAATCTGTTCAAAAGATGAGAAAGAAAGGAGAAACAATGGCAGAGCGAGAGAGGAAGTGTTGGTGTGTTGATATTAAATCTCAGCGGGCGTCTCTCCGTAATGTAAATGTATAAATGCACTTGTTTGATCATTAATATCAGTCTTCATTAACTCAACGAACACAGCGCCGGTATTTCCTTCATTCCCAGCTTCCATGTAATGTTTTCTTAAGCATTTTCTGTGAATAAATTAATGTATGTTTATGTAAATATAGGGAGGTCTCATGTGAGTTCATACTCAATGACCCACAAAATGTGTGTGTGGGTTCAGTTCGGCTATAATTAGGGAACAAAGTGAGCTAAATCTGACAAAAACTTCCTTTGGGGACATCCAAGGACGTTCTCAAGTGAACAAAACAACAACTAATAAATAAAGCAAATCATTTTTAAGTAAATAAAAAAGTTCACTGTCGTTTAAGACTTTTCGATGTATTTGTGTGTAAAGTGATACTAGAATATAATAATAAATCAATCAGCCAAGCTGTGCATTATAGGGATTTCATCATGGTTAAAGAGTGTATAGACAAATCACATACACATGACCTCTTATGACTAACTGATTTTAAGAATGCATTTGATTAAATAGACCTTTAGTTTATAACAGGCTGTTAGATGCCTTTTAGTTAATAAAAAAATACATATAACATATTTAATATTGGATACATATTTAAATAATCTTCACTAATTCTAAACTTATAGGTTCTGTAAGATGTTTTATGATTACTTTTGTTATTAATCCTTTTAAATTATTATTATTTTTATAATTTTTTTCAGCAAGGATGCATTAAACTGATTAACAGATACTGTTATGGTTTCCACAAAAATAATAAACAACAAATAATGAAAAAATCTAACTGTAAGCAGCTAAATGGTTTGTAGCAAACAAAAAAATTAATATATATAAATATAGATGTTGAATAATTTATATAATATACAGAACCATTGAAAAGTCTTTTGTTTTTGAAGAAATTAATAGTTTTATGCAGGAATAATGTATTCAATTGATCAAAAGTGACAGTAAAGATGTATACAATGTTACAGTTTCTAAAAAAAAAGGGGAAGCAGCACAACCATTTTCAACATTTCTAATAACAGAAGTGTTTTTGAGCAGCAAATCAGAATGATTTCTCATATACAGATCAGTTAATAAAAATGATTTCTGAAGGATCATCTGACACTGAAGACTAAAGTTATTATGCTAAGAATAATCCTTTAATCAAAGTGATAAACGAATGCAAAATTTACTCTTTACATAATTTCCTCACAATATTCCAGTCTTTTACTCTATTTTAAATAAAAGAGATGCAACCTTATTGAGCAGAAGATACTTCTTTCAAAAACATGCAGGGAAAAGGCAGACTAAGCCATGTTTATTAATGCAGCTCATCCAATCTCAGAGCTGAAACTATCAACACATTCTCACTCCCAACTCGTCACATTTTGAAGCTTGGTCAAGACCCTTTTGCATCACTTTTTGAAGCTCAAGGTACCCCTTTTTAGTCACTTTTTGACGGAATGAGTCCTCAGTTGTTTTAAATCTGAAACCTTTATGCCGAGTTCAGACTGCACGATTTTTAAAGTAGTCACGTCACAGACCTTCTCACACTGTGTGACTATCTGGGGTAGCGTTCAGTCGCTGCTGTGTTCACACTGCATGATAGATCGGTGACAGGGGCTTTCACGCTGCATGACTTTACAATAAGAAGGATCGCCGACAACTTTGTCCTACAGCCAAAGTCCTACGCGAGAAGTGACATGGAAACAACGTGAGATCACGTGTGCAAGACCGGAGTTCTCACGTGAGACTGGGATTATTATCAAAAATAATAGCAAACAAATGACATTATTGCATATATGTAGAGGGTGTGATTTTTCAATGTAAACAGTCAAAACCAGATTTATTTAAAAGATATTATTTACACATTTATGAGCACGTAAACCAAACCCTGCTCCTAAACCTACCATCTGTCAATAAAACACAAGATATAGCAGGCGGATACAACCACCGTCATAATTTATTTCAAAAATATTAATATTCCAAGTGTTTTGATGCAAAACGATTGATTTGTGAGAGGAATAAACGCGGTCGCTGTCTCCGTCTTCCGTGTACTTCCTGTGCGCTGCTGCAGTCTGTATGTGATTTCAAAAAATGCTGCTTCAAGAATCCTTACGTCAACGTTGCTTGTGAAATGCCATTGGCTCTTGTGTGTCCCGTGATCGATTGTGTCATGCTACAAGCGGGAGAATGTTTTCTGAATGAGATGACAGCGTGTGAAGGGAGCGGGATCATTTTTAGTGATTCAAACCTTGTGTTTTACTCTCTTCTTCGTGTAGAGACTTTGTATGGATTTAGAAGAGTTGGAATGTAACACGACTTATTTGTAATGTATTTATACTGCTTGCTAATTATTAGTTTGTGCAATAAATACCTGTGACTGCATTTGCCTGTGTGTGTGTTTATATTGTTCAGAGGTGGGTAGGTTTAGGCTAGGGGTGGGGTTCGGTGCTCAAATAAAAGTAAAAAATGTAATAAATGCATATATGCACGCAAACCATTACATTAAGCCAAACAACTGAAAACAACTGAGGATCCTTCGCATCGAAAAGTGACTAAAAAGGGTTACCTTAATCGTCAAAAAGCGACGCAAAAGGGTCTTGTCCAAGCGTCAAAATGTGACAACTTGGGAGTGAGAACGTGTTGCAATGTCTGCTTTATAAAGTCACTCACTGTATTATGAGTTTACAAATACTCAGCACTGACTTTTGATGAATTTCTGACGCATCTCCCTTCTAACACCATCTCAGCTGAAGCGTATAAGTTTGTTTCAAAGGCAGTCGCATCTCAAAATGTTCCCTGAGCATTTACTGGCAGCGCACACACACACACACACACACATAAACAAGGGGCGTTTCGACAAACACGCACACTAACAGTCACAGACACACAACCCACTCGCTCCGCTCCTCTTTAATTTTCCATCGCTCTCTCAGTCTTAACTGGCATTCACAGCGCGCCGCTTTGAACTAGTGCAGTGCAGGATGGCAGATTACCCATGAGACCCCTGATCAGCTTTGAAGCCCTGCTTTGATTCCCCTCCACACACTGACACACTCCCACTCCATTCTCTCTCTCACACACACACACACACACACACACACACACTCAGGCTGTACGACCTACGTCATTTGACTTCAGCTCTTTAGTTACTATCACAAACCCTAAAGACTCTAACAGCACAACAATACCCACAATGCAATTACAGCCCAGAACAGTCAGTAAGGTGTGAAATTGAGTGGTACACTATTATTTATTTTTTTAAAGAAATTGAAACATTTATTCAGCTGTGCATAAAATTGATTAAAAGTAACAGTAAAGGCATTTATAATGTTATAAAAGATATGCATTTCAAATAAGTGCTGAGTTTTTGAACTTTCTATCGATCAAAGCATCCTGAAAATCCATGTTTCCACAAAAATTGTGGATAAATGTTTCCAACATGTATAATAATAAAAATGTTTGTTTTGTTGAGCAGCAAATCAGCATATTAGAATGATTTCTGAAAATACACCTTTGCATCACAGGAAGAAATTGCAAATGATGCAATGCTGCATTTCTACATAGCCTTTATGACAAAGAAACAAACTCATGAACATCTTGGATGACCTGAGGGAGCATTTTCATCAAAATGGAAATTTGTGGACAAATAATTCCTTTTAAAGAGCTATTTTTGGAGCTGAATCCACTAAATTATAACAGAATGATCATTTTTGGATGATCTGCTCCTTTAAACGGCCAATGTGAATCTCAAATCGCAACTATGACACACAGACTGGTAACCTGGGACAGCTTAAACGATGACTGATCAGTGCTATGTGAAATGGATTTATGATTTCATAAAGAATAATTCATTTGAACTCAGTACACATAGACAGAGCAGAAAGGAAGCTTTGTGTGTGTGTGTGTGTGTGTGTGTGTGTCCTCAGGGTCAATAAAGAGCCTCTGACCTTACAGCAGCTTTTAGCACATTCTCTAACAGAAAGCTCTCAGTCTCACAGAACACACTCATCCCTCTTTCATCTGCAGTTCTGTAATGAATGGTGTGTGTGTGTAAAGTGCTCATTCTGTGCAAAGCAGCAGCTGAAATGTCCTGTCAATAGCTAATCGACTCGTAGCGCTCAATAAAACCTATCAGCTAATTAGAAAGGCACGTGTTTAATGTGGACTAATCAATCACTTTTAACCCCTCAGATACACACGTGCACACTCACTTATCCTTATGACATTGCGATGTCCAACCTGGTCTCATAAAAATATGTACCTCTATGCACTTTTTGTGCAACACTGTTTTTACGTTCCTTACTGCATGTTTCACTGTAGCATGTTGGAAAAATGCCCTACACCAAATCCAACCCTAAACCTACCTGATAGTGTTAACAAATGCAAAACTGATATAAAACACATTTGTTGATGCAACGTGTCATTTCAACTTCCTTTTTTACACAGATTTAACTATTTTGCTTAACAGTAGTTACACAGGATTGAACTGGAGCTCCTTGCCTCTCAAGTACATATACGAACAAACTTACCGTCTATGAAAACTCCTAGATATGAAGCTGGATATGTGAGATGCTAACACTCAAACCATCTGTTTTTGAATACCCCAGCATATTAATATTGTTTTTAAGTCAATGCATGATATTCTTCAAATAAATGTGTGAAAATGACGCTTTATTAATGGAAAATCTGTAAATGTGTGTGAAAAGGTATCTAGTGTTCACCTCTTTTGGAAACCGCAGTGATATGTACTTGTTGGTACGTATTTCGTGTCTCCTTGAAGAGTACACCAAGGTACATTTATGCCAAGAGACCAGGTGATGTCACACGACAGAGATCATACCCGTTTGGGAAAACCTTAAAAGAAGTATCTTCTGCTCACCAAAGCTGCTTTTATTTGATAAAAAAAAAAAAAAAAAAACTGTAAAAATTGAATAATATTAACATTTTATTTGAATCAGTGATAGAAGTTTTTAGGATTATTTGATGTATGGAAATCATTTATTTGAAAAAGAAGCCTTTTGTGATATTATAAATATCTTTACTGTCTTTACTGCAATGAACCATCACTAATAAATCACACACTCCACATTTAAACAAAACAAAAAAAGAGAATGTAAATGTAAAGAGAGAAACACAAAAAAGGGGGGAATGAGAGCGAATCTGTGAAAAGAGTTAATTAACAGCGGGTCATTAAGATGGTGGTGCCTCGTTAAATACATTATCTTGACCTTGAGACACACACACACACCATCTGAGGGCCTAAGGGCTCGTTCATGCTGAATATCCTGGTTAGTTTGAATACTTCATGCTTCTGGTTAGAAACACATTCATTTTAGTGTCAGTGCAGTTTCTGATGCATCTTCTGAAATCTAAACAGACCCAGATAGTCAATAGCTGACATACAGCATGAGCTATGAAAACAGTAAGGAGTTTTGCAATCAGTGTGGATTTTGTGTGCTAATGTTTATGCAATTATACATTTTTGTCAATTAAAATAAAGCAGAAATAATATAACGTATTAATATTAGATAAACACTTGCATTGGCATCTAAATTAAATTATCTGAATTACTAAATTCTGATTAACTGATAAATAGATTAATAAATAAAAAGATGGATAAAGTGCACAACACAATATCTACACATAATATATATATATAACATAAAATAAATAAATAAAACAGCATAATATTTGATCCTGGCATATCTGACATCAAACTTTAGAGGAGACATACTAGATGAGATTACTCTGGATTTTTACTGAAACAGGAACATTTAGGAAATGCCTAGAAGAAGGTTATCTAGAAGAGATGTTATTTGTGAAATTCTCTTCCTAAAGATACACACTTACAGTGCAAACAAGCCCAGTGTGTGTGTGTTTTATCTGCCTGTGTGTGAAGTCTGTCAATGCATCTGACCAGATGAGACTGTTACCGTGGAAACAAATCTGCCTTTGATTTATCAATGCTATCAATGACAGGGTTGAGTGTAGCACTGTCCTGATCAGACACACACACACACACACACACACACACACACTCAGCATCACCCGCATGGATCTGTGTCAGCAGAAACACAAGACAGAGCGTCAAAGACACACACTTTCTCTGCGGAAGGGAGGTCAGTGCTGAGCGTGTGATGTGTTTGATACACTCATGTCAATCAATCACCATTCAGTCCTGACAGAGACAGTCATGTGATCAACCAGGACAAGCGCTCTGATTGTAAAAGGTTTCATTCTGATTACATAAAGTAACTTTGCCTGCATCTTTTTTGTACGTTTCTAATCGTAGAGTTTTATTTTGCATTAGAAACCACAAGAGGGAGCCCCAACAGGACTCTGTCTGTGATCTAACATTGTCATTTTTACAATTAATCAATCTTCCTGAGCAGTGAAATTACAGAGTATCTGATGCAATGTGCAGTCACAGGTAGTAAGTAAAAAAAGTTCAAATAACCCAACCGCAGTTGGATTAAGATTAATTGGGAAAGTACAGTAAAATATGATTTTTTGAGAATTTTAAAAAATGGGATTTTTTGTTTTTGCTAATTAACTTATTTATACAGTGTGTATGTGTGTACACACACACACACACACACACACACACACACATATATATATATATATATATATATATAAATGATTTCACATTTCATTCAGTGTGTCATTTGTTGTTTATTTGTAAAACTCACTGGCAATTTCTGATAACTGAAAGTATTTTTGTTCAGTGTCTTGTACAGCACTGGTCATGTGTGTGTTCGTCTCTCACGATCACATGGTCAGCGCTACATCGGGGTCAGATTAATCCAGCGGTGCATAATCTCAATCCTAATCCTCGTCTCTCACAGATCACACACACACACCGGCTTATATAAGAGAGTGAACGACTCAACGGTGGATGTGGACTAATAAAAGACAAAGAAAAACCATCTCTTTTGAGCAGGGTGACAGATGTGACGTTAGCGTGTCTGTGACGTGTTAGCAGCGACAGAATGTCGGGTTCAGAGGTGTGGAAATATTTAAAAATGAATGATGCCAACCCACGTATGGCAGACTGCAAACATCTGACATTTGGAGCTGTAGTTTAAATCCAGTGACTCTTATTAGCTTAACTGCGCAATGGATAATTTCAATTCACAACAAATCCCGTTTACGCAAAGCAGTTTGAGACTCACATACGGCTCAAGCAATAGCGAGCATCTTTGAGGAAATGCTTGCAACTTGGGGAATACCTGAAAGTTCTGTCCATGTTGTGGTCCGTGACAAAAACATGGTAAAGGGCATTGAGGAGGCTGGGGTTTCTAGTCTGTTGTGTGTGGCACATACACTGTAGCTGGCCGTCACAGAGGATCTGCTGTCACAGCGCAGCGTTACGGAGTCTGTGCGGTACGGTAGCAGTCTGGACAGTGTTTTCGAAGATATCGCAGATGGATGTGCATCTACATCTGAGAGCAGAGCTCCAACATCCACTGGAAGCATACCTTGGAGAGACCACCGTGCATCGTTCAGAGAAACTCTTCATGTACTGGGCAGTTAATAATTAGCGATTTCCTGCTCTGGCTTAAATGGCACAAAAATATCTTTCAGCCCCATGAAGCAGTGTGGAAAGTGAAAGACTGTTCAGCTCAGTGTCACACATTCTGACTGACAGAAACAGGCTTGCAGCTGAATAAGAAGATGCTTCTGTTCCTTTAAAAAACAAACTTGCCACTTACTTTTGAAAAATAATCAGAACTGATGCACTGACTTTGGTACTTTTTATCTTGCAAAAATTATTGCAAAAGTAAAAACATACTGTACGAAGCTCTGAGGAAAATCCTTAACTAACAGCATACAAACACTTACAGTGCTGCTCACCATAATTAGACAGTTCATTAGTTATATTCACAACATTATAATATTTTTTTTTTAAGTGAAAGAAAGTTTCCGCCCCCTTGTTGGTCAGAATGAAAATGCACATTCACTCTTCACCACTAGGTGCAGCTTTTAGAGCAGGGAAAAAGCTGGGATCAAACTGTATTTCAAAAAGGAGGGGATTAGAAAAAGGGATCCTTAAATGAATCGTTGGGAGTCCTTTGGCAAACAAGGTAAACATAAATGCATAGTAAGACAAGACATAGTTTTGCATATTAACCTGGGGATCCCCAAAACCAAAATATGAACCTTTCGTAGCCCATATAAGGGGCACTCTGACGATAATAACCTCGGAACGGCCCATGGGAAAAGCCACAGCACATCCGGTCGTCACAGAAGTTGCAGGAGTGTTTAGCATCTGCTCCGACGAGACGGACAGCTGAATAAACCCAACAGACACACTGACATCATCACCACCTCGTTATCATCTCTCACGCTCTGCGTACCTGACAGTCAGGTGATCTCTCCTGACACACACGGGCACAAAAGATCGCCTGACTTCCTCTTAGATCAGAACCATCCTGACACGCCACCCCCGGACCTGTCCTGCAAGGACACACACGCGCACGGAGGGCATTCCCAGCAGGCCTGTCAGGATGACCTTGGTTATCACAGCGTGTCAGGAAACATGAACTCACACACGTGATGAATCTTCTGATGAAAGTCTTGTAGTCGGCGATTGAAACGGAAGTGTGTCTGTTTGCGTGTGTGCGCCTGCGGTGTTTGCTGTCAAACCTCTGCGGTGGAGAACCTGGTACCCGCTCTGTCCCTCCATCCTGATCAATTATCTCATCTGCTGGAGAAAAAAACTAAAGAGAGAGAATGTGTGTTAGAGGGACAGAGGAGATGACAGGCCTAGATTTTTAACTGTAAAAAAAAAACTGCATAATGCAGTCTATGGAAAGTAAAATTGAATCTCTTTTGCAACAATCTAATGTTTTCTGAATGTCATCTGGGACAGATGTGGTCTGTCTTACTGTCAGTTCAAGCTTGAGCTTCTCTCTGAATATCTTCATGAGGGAAACTTTTATCATCAACATTTGATGTATTCATCACTTGCATGCAGTTGCCTTACACTGACATTCACCCCACCATAAATGCATGCACTCGCCTCCTCTATAACCAGAGATGTGTGTGTGTGTTAGAAGACGTTCAGAAACAGATTATCTTATATGTGGAAGAATCAGCTTTGATTTACAGTTTGATACACAAAAGACTGAAACTAACAAGACAACACTTGTAATTAGAAAGCATTTTTTTCATGCACTTATCTATTTTAATAAAATGCATCTTATCCCCACAGCAATGCATAAGTGGGTGTAGAGAGGGATGATGGGTACAGAAGCTTGTTTCTGTCATGGGATGAAAAAAAATATTTTAGACAAATCATTAGCACAAAAACGCTGTTTATACATCGTCTATAGAATGTCTTTTTAAACTTGTTTCAGAATGTCCAGACTTCACTCTAAAGTAACATTCCAAGATGATACATTCAAACATTTTGTTAACATCCAAAATCATTTTTTTTTTTTTGAAAAGAAGGCTATTTTAACATTAAGAGAACACTCATAGATAATGCTTTATAACTTAATGCGAACATTTGCAAAATGTTCTAATATTTTTATTAGTTAAATTTTTTTGTTGATAATTGTGACTTAATTATAATAATTGTTGAGTTCTGAGAAAAAAACTGATTTACATTCAGTTAGGAATAAAAACTTGTCTTGTAAATCTGAGTTTATATCTCACATTTCTGACTACTGAAAAGATCATTTTGAGGGGGAAAAGTGAGATAAAAAGTCACAATTATCAACAAAAATATCTCGGCTATTAAAAATGTATGAACATGTTGCAAATGTTTGCATTAGGTTATAAAGCATTATTTCTGAATGTTCTCTGAATGTTAAAATGGCCTGATTTTTAAAACTGTTTTTTGGATGTTAATGAAATGTCACAATGTAACATCTTGGAATGTTATTTTAGAATGATGTCTGAACATTTTGAATCAAGTTAAAAAAAACATTAGACGTTTTCATTCCATGGATGATGTACAAACAACGTTTCTGTGCTAATGATTCGAGAACATTATTGAAGACCAGATAACCTTGCCAGAATGCTCTGAGAAAGCTCAGTGCTTGCTGCCATTTTCTAGGTGAGTTTAAAAGACACACACACACACACACACACACCTTCAGGGGATCTGAATACTGTACATCCACTTGTCTCTCCGCAATTAAAAAACTAAACACTGTTATGTGTGTGCATGAGATGAAAATCACAGAACGTCACCTCCCACATCAATGTGTGTGTATCCTTACTAGCAGACGGCTATACTGTATTTGTGTGTGTGCAGCTTGTTTTGTTGCAGAAAGTCTGTTTAAACCAAGGGAATGTTTGATCCCAGCCAATTTAGAGGCCTTTACAAAAGTCTGTGTGTGCGTGTTTGCCAACAGATGTAAAATATTCCTCCTCCTGCGCTAATTATCAGCCCTGAACTGCAAGCAGAGACGGTCCACATGTGTATGTGTGTGTGTGTGTGTGTGTGATTCGCTTCTCTCCCCAGGCAGGGACGCCCTCTACATTACACAATCCTCTACACACACACACCATAACCCAGAATTTATTTAATTAACAGCAGCTCAGGCCCAAAACTAATGAGCTCTCTCTCTCTCTCTCTCTCTCTCTCTCTCTCTGTGCATGTGCATATGTCTGTGTGTGTGTCAAAGTTAAGGAATCTAGCAGAGGAAACACATGCTCTGAAATCTAAATGCTACGCAGAGTGAAATCATTAAACTCCAAAAAGAGTGACAGAAGAAAAAAATGAAATGATGAAGGGGATAGTGGTGAGGGATGAAAAGAAAAGACAGCATGTTGTGTGTGTGTGTGTGTGTGTGTGTGTACTTGAAAGATTATTTAAGGACAGGTTCTCTGGTGCAGTCATTCAGGGATGAGGCAACTATTTGAAACTGCTCCCAGATTTTAAATGAGCGAGAGTCAGACAGAGAAAGAGAGAGAGAGAGAGAGAGAGAGAGAGAGAGAGAAAGAGAGACAGGGATGGTAAGTGAAATTTATTCTAAAGCCGGCAACATATAAAGCAAACATAATTTAAAATATATACATGTGAGCATAAGTGCTTTCTGCTACACTATTCAATTTCTGGTTCGAATTTCATAACGCATCGCAAGAACGTTGCATTGTAAGCATAGCCACAAAAAAAGTCAAAATTGTGAAATATTATTATTATTTCAAATAACTGTTTTTTCTTGTTCTTAATTCTAATACATTTTAAAAAGTCATTTTTTGCTGCGATCAATACTACAGTTTTCAGTGTCACATGATCCTTCAGAAATCATTCTAATATACTGATTTGCTGCTCAAGAAATATTTCGGATTGTTATTAATGTTGAAAACAGTTGTGCTGATGAATATTTTTGTGGAAACCGTGACACATTGTTTTTTTCAGGATTCTCTGATGAATAGAAAGTACAAAAGAACAGTATTTATATGCAATAGAAATCTTGAGTTAGGCGTGTTCCTGGGTTAACATATTTTTTTGACCCTGGAACAACATTTTATTCCAAAATTTTAGTTTTGACCACATCTCTACACCTAAACCTAATGCCTAAAATCGGAGGAAATGATAGATGACTGACCCTGATGTACAAGCACCAAACACTGATTGAAAGCCTAAACTTCACAAAAACTTCAAATCTGATTGGCTAATCACAATGTTGTTCACAATGTTCACACGCCGAACTCAGCAAAATCAGGTTCAGCGCTTAGGCACCCTAGCTGAATACAAGTCATTTCTTTTAAAACAAAAATAAAAAAATGCATGCTTTCATTGTGTAATAAATTGCATTTAATTCACATTTAATTTTCTGTTTGATTTCAAACTGACCTGTCTCGTTTAACAAGCTCAGAACTGATCTTATGCATTCCTGCACGTGCATATGAGCCTAAAATCTGCATTAACTTACAGAGAGGTGAACAACTGTGGGTTTTTGTGTGCATGTTGTAGCATGTAAGTGTGCATAAATGCAAAATGCAGAGTGTTTACTATGCATCATAATGACACTGACAACATAATCACCGCCTGAATCAATCTCTCAAACACACACACACACACACACGGAACTGGGCCGTTGAGTGCATAACACTCTTGTTTGTTCTGCTTCATGTCACATCAGTTCTTTCTTTTCCCAACAGACTACAACACACTCTCATACGTGGCCATGTGCTGGAGCAATAATCCATCATTCTCAGGTGAGCGTGGGTTCAGCACTCTTTCTCTTACATACTTTATACATACCAGCTCCAGATCAGACTCAGTGCTTCTGTCTAGGAAAGAGAAATCACAAACAACGTCTATATTTATCACAATTCCAGGAGGTAGGAATATTATAACAACAATATTATTTTGTTTGCATGAATTACAGGCAAAACAACAAACATGAAACACTGAAAAATATATTTTAAAATAGATATTCCTTTACTGGTCGTAAAAGAGGCTTAGTTTTCTCTATTATTTCTGTTACAAACTCTTTTCTCTGTTTGCTTGTCAACACTTTTCTTATCGCGGCCTATTTTTATCTCTTCCAAAGCAATTTAAAAAAACACGGATGAAATTTAAAAGCAGCAGATCTGAGAACTCACAAGTCTCTCGAGCTATGAAAGAGCAACTTCTGAGCAAGAACATTTCTAATCAGATCTAGTGAATGTGATCTCATAAGAAGAAACAAAACTGTTCCAGAGCTGTTCAATCAAAGCAGATCCATCAACCATGAGAGAGGCAGCTTCACAACACTCAAACTCAACTGATCTGTCACGGCTCCACAATGAGAGCAGCTTCAAACCGCAGAGAAGCTGTCTATGCCAGTCCTGGATCAGATTTCTATCTGAGCATCTAATGCACGGTCCAGGCTTTCTCCCAGTGCTTTCAGAGCACCAGCAATACTAGAAAACAGTTCTTAAAGAGGTTCTAGTTCTAATTGGATCTTTAGAGCATCTTCTGTTTAGAATTCTCCCCTGTGCTGGTGTACCTATGAGCATGTTGTGTGGGTTGTGTTACTCGGTGTAAATAGAGCAGCAAACATCTGGCCGACTGATTGAAAGAGCCCTGTGGACCGCTTTCACCACTAACGAGCGTTTACTGGAAAACAAACCCACACACACTACAAATATACAGACAGACAAAAGGACAATGCACCTAATACTAATAATGGCTATTAGGTCTGAATGATATAACTATGCTATTAAGGCGTTTTAAACACTTGCGGACAATTGTGAGCTTGTTTCTTCATCAGAACAGATTTGGAGAAATGTAGCATTGCATCACTTGCTCACCAATGGATGCACTGCAGTAAATGGGTGCAGTCAGAATGAGGGTCCAAACAGTCCAAAACATCACAATAATCCACACCACGTGAGTCTATAGTGAAGCCAAAAGCGGTGTGCTCATAAGAAAGAAAAAAAAAATCATAAAGGCATTTTTCACTACTAATTGTTGCTTACAGTTTTGCTCTATCCATAACATCACTACTGCCTGAATCAGGAGAGAAATCTGAATCAAAACAGCTGTCAGCAAAAATTTTGGTGGATTGTGATGTAAGAGGAACACAGGAGATGGACTTTGTTATTGGATGAAGCGTTATTATGGATTATGGACTTATATTTCACTGCAGAGCATCCATTGATGAGCAAGTGATGTGATGCTACATTTCGCCAAATCTGATGAAGAAACAAACTCATCTACTCATCTTTTTTGGCCTGTGCACATCTGCCTTTTTGTATAAACATTACATGCATTACTAACAAAATCTTGATTTAAAATGATTTATAGCATGGAACTAATTGCTAGTTTTCCGATAGATCCTGCTGTCTTACTGTAGATGGATGCCACTTGCAGTCACAACAGCCTTTCTTCACACCCACAGGAAACAGGATATGCACACGACAAACCTTCAAGTGATGAACTTCTTGTGGTAGTTTGGTGTTCAGACCTGATATAAATGAATAACGTGTTAAAGAAAAATAGCAAAAGAACTTTTAAATCCCAAGTCATTTTTGAAGCGTTGACATGATGACACTTATCAACACCTGCCACAAGCCAAAAATCACTCAGAGTCTTTGTTTAAGATCTCAGCGTGCGTGTAGAGGAAAAGACTGGGTCTATAGCCAGAGAAAAGAAGCCAAAACACAAATATGGTGAGTAATTACAGAAAACACAGACAAAAAAAACAGTCGATTCCCTTTAGAATTCAATGAAAGATCAAACGTCTCCTTTGAACAATGTTAGACTGAAGAGAAGCACTATTAATAATATTCAAGCATATTTTGTAAAACCAAAACAGAGAAATCACAGAATATCCATCCTTATACAACTGTTTAACAGATGTAGGCCGTCACACATCAGAATTTGTCTCGCTTTTGTTCTTCTTTAAAGGAATGTTCTACTTCAGTTAAACTGATGTTGATCACAAAGGAAAATAATTGACATTGTAAAAACAAACAAAAAACGAATTTTCAGTAATGCTCTTTCAATGGCAGTCGGGATGTGTTCAAAGCACAGATGTTACACTTGTTTTCATATTGATATTATTCTTTTATAGAAAAATCTTCATTTTGAGAAGCAATGTGCATAAATCTGGTGCAACTGTATGATAAATAAATACATTTTATTTTGAGTAAAATGTAACACTAATATTTTCCAGAAGATGCTTTGAAACAATTTCTCTCTTTCTCTTTCTATAT
>JAUMHG010000069.1:1720977-1741062 GCA_032359395.1 Enteromius anoplus | reverse complement strand
GGTGTAAAGCTGCTTTGCAATGATATGTATCATGAAAAGCGCTATACAAATACATTTGAATTGAATTGAATTGAACTTGACTTACCACTGGTGGCCAAACAACATAAAACAGATAATATTACATAATGTGCGTGTCTTGAAAACGGTTACTATGGTAACAGCCTCAGTTAGACGCTAACGAGCGACGCCTCACAGTTCATCAGTTAAAAAAAAAAAATAAAAATTAAAAAATAAAAATGTAATTCTATTTGATTAATTATATGTATTTATTTTTTAATTTAGGGTAAAAGAGTAATTGCATATTTAGAAATTTACCATTATTCATAGCAGAGTAAAATTAAATTAAATTATCAGGATTAAAGCTGACAAAAAAAATATATAATTAACCCAGGATAGCAAAAAAAAAAAATTAAAAAAACACTGGTTACATAGAAAATCAGAAATAGGCCCAACAGGCAATCCGTTAATGGTTATGCCACCTTCCTCAAGTATGACACACCTACTACTTCCTTCCGCCATTCATTGAAACAACTCCACCCATTACACAAAACGAAAGTGAAAGTAAGACGGTTGTTGAGGCACAGAGTTTTGGCATTGCCACAGCTGGTGATGTAGAATCAGAGTACCACCGCAGGTCGTGTGTGTACTGTAAGTCAGTTAATAACACAAACATGTGCTAAAGTAGCCTGGGCCCGCCCATACTCCCGTTGACGCTACATTCATTTCGCGAGCAAAGTTAGTCTGGCCAAGCTGCCGTTTTAGAGCATTTCTGTTCCCAAAAAAGTGGGACGCAGCAGTTCTGCAATACTGGCTTTCAAACATGACGTGTACCGAGCAGCAACAATCGTTCGACTCTGCTGTTGCAGCTGTTTTGAGAAATTTTCATGACAAGTTTTCTTTGAAAACGGAGCAGAAGTAATTAAAGTAAGTAAAGAAATTTTCCTACTGCTTTATTGAAGCTAGCTACGGTGGCTTCAGGTTTCGTCGCTACCCATACGTCATCGGAATAAGTGGTCTGATTGGTTGTAGATTCGTCATACAGAGGCATCTGATGGACGCTGGTGAAGCCCGCCTTCTAGTAAGGAAACTTGGCCAGACTAAACTCCTATGAGCTTTACAGTCGCGGAAGCCAGGCTAGTGGTAAAGATCTTTCTGAGGAAATGTGTGTGTTGGGGATCTGTGGTTAAAGAAGGCGTGAAATCTGGGGAAAAGGGTCTGGGGAAAAGGCAACCGATCAATCATACGTGGACAGGCACTGATCCATTTATATCTCTCTGAGTAAGCAAAAACCAGCACACCCTCAAACACAACCCTAGAGACACATAAACTAAACTAATACAAAGACCCACTAAACAATGCAAACACATGCACATAATTAAACACAACAACACACATTTATGCACGCTCAAACTCGCACACTCACAAACACCGGAGTTTCTGAAAGGCACCTCTAAATGTTCACATCGATTGGTGAAATGCAAGGTCGTCATGGCGATTGTCAAATTCAGCCGAGTGGAACAACTGGATGTTTAAAGAGGGTCATTTACTGTTCATGGACTGTACAAGGTCTAAGTCATCAGTGATGAAAAATCTAAATACTGTGTGTTAATTAACTCTGACTTGGACCAATAGGCAAAGACCCAAAACTACCTTCATAGCAATGCATGCACAGTTAAGAAAGCCATTGTTTTTTCATTTCTGTAATGTGTCTTTTTCTTAAACTGGTGGAAAGAAAACATCCGGAATACACATTTAAGTGTCTATTTAAACATTGTCTGTTTGCATCGGTAGATTTCAATTATGATGCATATCTTTAAAAGTTTTTTCCTCCACTTCGGCAGCACTATGAAGGTTTTTATAGAGAGGTTTGTTCATATATAATTCACACAGATTAATCTAATATTTTATTCCTAAAAACATGGTGAAAGTGTTTTTTCCCCCCTTCTTCTGGCTGTTTCTGATTTATATAGCAATAAAAAAGAGATATCAAAAATCCCTTCTGTATGAACCTTTACCTCTAATATCTCAACAAAATGAAAAAATAATTTTCCACCTTCTTTTATCCAATGTTCAGATTTATGTTCTGGAAATGCATATTAATTCATGCATATTAATTCATAATTAATTATATAACGCTCTTGAAACTTGTAATACAAAACTATAGTCTTAATTAGGGAAGTTCGGTTTCATCTATTTAAAACAAAAAAATATAAATGTTCACCCTGTCTGTGGTGTTTTGCCTTAAACATGACTTCCATTTTATTGTAGAAAATAATAATCAGAATTTCTAATCTAATGCACAAAGATCTAGTTGATATGTTACAGTCGTTCTTCTCTGCCTCTTTCTTATTCTCTAGGCATTTCCCCAAACCTTTTGCCTTCCTCTCTTTCTTTTGCCTTCTGTCTGTTTTGGAAGAACAATGTATCTGTGGTGAATAAATTAGTTTTACTTTGCAGCCCCTGCGGCTCTACATCCCATAATTATAAGTCTGTTTAGCATGGCAACCATGGTGATGCCGACGCTTCCCCGGCTCTCTGATGTGCTCTATGACATAAGTGTGACAGCATTGTCCAAGTCTTCTGCAGCAACACAATAATTCTCTTTGTAAACAGACCAAAATATATGTTTTTCTTTAATTAAAAAAAAAAAGTAACCAAAAGTGTCATGCATAATTTACATTTACCAGTGCTATTTCAATAAAATGGAGATACTATTAAATTTTTTAGTTTTATTATTATTTATTACTATTATTACCAGTTGTATTAATTTTTAACATTTTTGTTGTTGTTTTTATGTCTACAGAGTTATTTTTTTTCCATTTCATTTCAGTTTAAGTTTTTCATTTTAGTATCAAGTTAATGTAAAAGAAAACAAGAAATAGAAATTATTATTATTTTGTTTATTTCAGTTAAAATTTATTTAATTTCAATTAACAAAAATATTTTAAGGTTTTATTTCAAAAGACTATAACTATAATATAATTTTCACAGCAGGAAGGTTACAAAACTGTAGAAAAATAAATATGTCTGTGAAAAGTCCCCAGTTAGACTGCCTGTGTATGCAGAATTTTGCTTAACCGAACATCCATTTTTTAGCCTCTATGATAACAACCTCAATAAAGATGTCAAATCATGGACAAAAACGCTCCTATTTCAGTATTGACCCTTAGAAGTCTCTTGAGTTCACACGGATCAGGAGAAAATCCTGACATCCCATTAAAACCAGACAAAACGCTCAGTAAGCTCCATCATGCCTCATAAATATTGACATGAGAATTTTAAAACACAGTTATTGTGATCCAAAGGAGAAGAGATCAGCTGCTTGGTTTGATGGAGTCGTCCTTGTGGACTAAACTTCGCTAAAATGTGCTGATGTAACGACACTGACTTTAATAGCACTCTTTAAGTTTTAAACAGAATTAAGGCTTTGTGCAACAGAGTGCCTCTGTTTCAAAGGGTTCTGTTTCAAATGACTAAGAAAAAACAAGGTTTAGTCACAATGAAATAAATAGACTAGGTATGCATTATTTAAGGGGAAAAACGTTCTGTAAATGCATTTATTCTGATAAAAAGTACAATTGCAATATAAAAGGCTAAAACGTTTTTTAATATTTTGAATTCAAATTAATTTGATATTTTTTGTTTATTTTCATTTTTAATAATTTTCATCATTTTTGGTGTTTTTTATTTTACAGTAAATAATGCACATAGCCTCATTAAGTTTTATTTGATTTATTTGCAAGTTAAAATAAATGAAAATGAGAAATGCTGCCTTGTCAACTAGCTGAAATATAATATACCTTTTAATATTTTATTTTATTTCAGTCGAGAATTTTTCCCCCCAATAAATGTTAATAATATTTTTTGTATATTTTATTTTTCCATTTTTTAACTTTTTATGACTTTAAAATTTTAACCAAGGTTGTGATTATACATATTTAAAAAAAAAAATAATTTCAATACATAATTAATTAATTTAACAATGCTGACCAGAGTGGCATGCAACACAAATTGTTATATTGTGATTCTAGTTTTATTTTGATGCATGCAACTATAATATAGGTAAATAAATGGGCATGTATCATTGCTATTGCTCAGATTTAGGGTTAATGATTTAGACAGGCGTTTAACCCTAGGCGTGTTTATTCTGTAGACTTGACCCATTCAGAACATTACAGCAAACACATAACAACGTGCTGACATGCACTCACAGCATCTTATCTTATGTTTTATCCACCCACTACATCTCAACACTGTAGCTAGGATGCACCACTCACATTCTCTTCAGAAAGTTACATCTCTTTCTTGTTCTCTTGCACAAACGCACACTGCATGCTGCAGTATGAGGCCAGAATGTCAATGCTGAGATGTTTGTATAACGCTGTGTCAATCCTGAGTCAACACTTCATCTGCGAATCTACATCTACAGTTCTGAACAAAGGACTATGTGTGTGTGTGTGTGTGTGTATAATACTCTGGTTGAGTTGGGAGTCCCGGAAGTTCAGGCAACACATTGCAGGTCACGCACGAAAGCCCAAGACTCTTACCTGCATATAATACTGATTTCTATCCAGCGTTTTAAGTCCTGCTGCATTGGAGTCTGATCTTGTGCTTTTTGTCAATCTTCTAATGTGTGTGTGTGTGAGAGAGATGAACAGAGTAAGGCCACACTGGGGTGTGTTTGTGAAGGGTATACCTTCATGAAGGTCTGCCAAGCAGGCCACACACACACACACACTCAGCCAAACTTTCCACATTAATCATCAGCTTTCACGCTCCGCATTTAAGCAAAGATAAATTAAGTTAACTGTAGAAATACTTACTTTAGTCCAGCTGACAATATCTATCTATCTATCTATCTATCTATCTATCTATCCATCCATCCATCCATTCATCCATCAGTATATTTGTCTGTCTATTGCTCTCTCTGTTTCTCTCAATCACGCATATGTCCTTAGGAACCACCTAACAACCACCCAGCAAACACTTCCACCTTCAATCAACTGCATGTATAACCTTGCTTGGGTAACCTTCACTTCTGCAAACACAGGATTGGAATTCAATACATCAAATAAAAGGGCAATTACACGGCTGTTTTGTTAACTTTAAGACAAGGTTTTGTCTCGTCTCCAACAAACTCCTTTTCTAGCTGGACTTTAAATATACTGAGTCCACTCTAGGTCAGTCTAAAACAGGACTCTCATACATGATGAGAATGTTTATTTGTGGCAAAAACAGTGAATGCTTGGACCAAAATGAACACAACTGCATGACTAAAGTGCCATTTCCTACTAAACCCATGAATGTATGAATTAGCCTTGCGCGTGTTTTTTTTTTTTTGGTCGCCTTGTGGGTGTGTGAATGACGCCAAGCGTACAGCTTGAATCAGGCGGCGTCTGGCTAAACGGTGCATGTGTAAATGACATCTGAAGCTTCCTACGCTCAACACACACACAGAAGCCAATGCAGGGGAGGAGTTTCTTCTTTTCGTTTTCTTTTAGAGGCTTCCAAACTTTTAAAGACACAGTTCATCCAAAAAACCTGTCATCATTTACTCACCCTGATGCCGTTCCAGAAGCACGCAGCGTTTATCCTCCTGTGTAGCTGAAAAGGGGATGCAGAATGTCAAATCCCAAATTTTTTTTAATGAACATTGCTTTATTAGACATTGCATACCCACTCAACTCAACTGCCAGCCTGCCGCTTGCCATCATTGGTTCAGTTTCTTGTTTTTAGGTCAAAAGCAGGTCATGACCTATAAGTACGTCACGGGTTAGGGAAGTTTCATAAGCCCTTGCCTGACTTCACTGATTACAATCCCTAATCTATGGCTTATTAAGACATGATATGTCAACATTGTGACAGGTGCCAGTGGATTACGCCCTTCCTCTGATTCACCCAGCAGACGTGCCAAACAGACGGTCAACCCGAGCAAAGTTCGGCAGACTGTGACGTCATGACAGAGATGGGATAAGACAGTTTCCTTTTTCCCTGTTTAATTGAAGAAGGATAATCCTGTTTGGGCGTTTCGGGTCAAACTATTCAGATGGGGATTAATCGGAATCATTTATAAAGCACATCGCTTTTGCTTTTAGGGCCATTAATGGCTTTTAATATACAGTTACATTTTTATAAATTGCTTTTTTAGAGGTAACAGAGAGGCTGGGTGTGTGTCAAGAGGGGGAAAGTCAAGTCAGCTCATAGAGAGAGAGAGAGAGAGAGAGAGAGAGAGAGAGAGACAGAGAGAGAGAGATGCGGAAATCTTTCCGTTGAGACACAGCAAGGACAAACTATCGATCTGATCCACACTCCTGTCAACGCAGACCGTCCAGAGCACAGAATCACGCCAACTCTCTCTCTCTCTTTCTGTTCTGCCCTCTTCAACATCACACATACTTTATAAATTCACACCAAAAACAACTAAAAGAATCCCACATAAACGTCCATAATTATTCTGCTCTGAGAAATCAAATGTAATAAAATAAGTAAATAAAATTAAGTAAGAATATGGAATTATAATTTACATAAAAAAACGAGCTTAATTTAGGATCATTTAGAATTTTAACAGGACCATGAAGTACTTCCCTGACACACTTAATTACTTTATGCAAGGAAACGAAATAATATTATAATTATGTTTTTTAAATTTAATTTATGACAATTAATTTTTAAATATTTTTCATATTTTATTCATACCATATGCCAATTTACTAAAAAAAAAAAAATTAATAAATCTTAGTTTTTTAGTATTTGTTACGATATAATGAGAATCATATAAAAACAAATAATTATTAAAACAAATATCCAGGTGCATAAATCATTATGCAATTTTTGACTGAACGTCATGGGGAGAAATAAATAAACAAATAAAGAAAGAAAAATAAATTATTTTTTAATGATCACAGTTTATCACTGTCTGTGGGTTCGACTCAGGCTGGCCTGGCTGATGTGTCTATGAAGAGGTGAAAAAAAAATGAACCGTCCCATTCCCCTAACCATTGATTTAAGTCTTTAATGCTAGTCTACTAGAGAACTGAAGTAAATCAGTGGACCTGTTGGCCCTAATGGAAATTCTGTCCTACTACATTTCCATATTAGAACACACATTGTTGCCAAAATATTTTTTTGGACAGTTTTTTTTTTTTTTTTTTGGCAACACATTAGACATTTGGCTGCTAGGGGATATTGAGCTAAGTTCTTTTTTTTTTAAACCTGCCAACCCTGAGCACTAAACAGCAAAAACTGCAACTTGCTCTATCAGCATTTCTGAATGAAAGTCCGAGGAAACTGAGAGAAACCATTCAATAAAAGAGGAAGAAAGCGACCCATCAGAGGCTTCCCCGAGCAGGGAGGTCTGCAGAGCGTAGAAATGTGGCTTCCCAGGTGCCTCAAGAGAGGGACTGTTGAGTTTCATCCCTCCAAGAACAAGAAGACAGTACAACAGCCGGGCCAGCCTGACTCAAACCAGCAGATAGTGATTGAGAGTGATGGTTAAATGGATTAGAGAGAGAGGGAGGGAGAGGGAGAGAGAGGGGAGGGAGATTTGCCATGAAGCTTTCTGCCCTTGAACACACAGGGCAAATCTGATCCAGTAAAGTAGACAGCACGCGCACTACAAGTCCATATTCTCACTTTTGGATACTTCACACATACACGCGCACCCTGCTCCCATCATCTCCTGCAGAAGTAGGGCACCGTCCTCCCCTGACAAACCGACGGAGTCCATTAAGAAACTCTCCGGCAGGGAGAGATAAAATAAAAAAACAAACAAACACGGAAGAACCGCATCTTCGCTGCGGGAGGCGATGCCGTTTCCTCACGGACCCAAGTCGAGCGCGCGGTGAGTCCATCTCAACTACTTCAGCGACCCGGATGAAACGAGCCTTTCAAGGCGTCTCACTTTTGATTTATGTTTGAAACGCCAAAAAGTTGTGTCTGCTCGAGTTCAAACGCAAAACCAGCCCTCTCACCGTTAAACGCCAGAGTGCGTTTTATCGCAGTTCCTCATCTTTAGTGGCGGGACGCGCGTGCGACACACCCCGTGCGTTTCCGTTCGCTCTGCAGAGGGAAGACCGATTTCAAACTGTTTTCTGACGCTAAACTACCACAGTTAGCAACTTTGGTAACGGTTTTTGTGACGGCACGGATGTTGGATTAGCCCCAGGGTGTGTATGAAGAAGACCGATGCTTGTTTGAGATGTTTTACAGTACAGCACGGAGGAGTAGGATGTTCTGTCAGCGAGCGGAACTTGTACGTTTTTACGTGAGGTAGAACTAAACTGTAATATTAAACCGTTTTAATTACTTTTATATACTGTATTAACCACCAACACGATCAGACTGGTGTTAAATAAACATACCGGGAATGCTTTTTACGCCTTATATTAAATTGTTGAATTTAAAAACTGGTGTGTGCGGTTGTCATGTTGACGGTATTACTGTCGTTACGGTAAGATAACGGATACGGTAACGTCATTAACTCATTATCTCATATAATGTTACATTTACCAAACTGTTAATTACTAAATGACTTAAAGTCCGTCGTAACTGGCCTCGCAAAGCTACAGAAATGCACCAAAATACATCTAAAAGACCGTCTACACAATATTAAATGACCATAAACGATAACAAAAAACTTTTTAAACGAAACCTAAATGTTATGCAGTGTGCAGGTATTTCTTAAAAAGCCATTTCCCCATAAATTATCCTTATTATTCGTGAAACATTTAAATATCTTATGTTAAGAACATGTTTTTTTTATGATATAAAATATATTTTCTACCTGATCTGGTTTAAAAATGTTGTAATGTAATCAGGTTGATTCAGTCTATTTTCTGACTTGAATAAAAGCACATGGTTACTTTACCTGATATTTACATGCAAGCATTGCATTTGCAACCTTAGAAATGGATGTCATCGCTATGCGCGTATCTGCACATGTGAGACCATCCCTCACTCCTCCCATTTCCCAGTGGAAATGAAATGTGGTTCATTCAGGAAACTATACCGTGCAATATTTAACATACAATCTCTGCATAATAATATCTGCATGAGATATGTTGGGCATCCCTTTTGCTCCTCTTCCTCAAAGTCCTGTCTTATATAATTTTTATCTGTGAAGTGTGTGTGTGCGTGTACCACGCATGTTCCTAGCTGCAGACTCGTGTTGTATGCGAGATCCGCCATCTGTCCGGACTGGTGGCGGTTCACAGGATGACATCCAACGTCTGTTTAGGGGGGGTTTGGCAAATTAGACCATCAGCAGAAAGCGGCGCTAAAAAAAAAACAGGCTGACATCAAGAGCTTGTGTACAAAAGAGCAGTGAAGTTGAACACTGAAATGTGTGGTGTTTGCTTTCAGGACCATGGACAGCAGCTGCTAAAGAGTGAAGGATGCAACCAGGCGGACATTTCTGAGCTTGGAAAAGGGGAAACCCACTTTATGTGGCCTTCGGGACATAAATATGCTCTGCGGTGACGCAGTCCAGGAGCTGCTATGGATGTAGGTCCAAGTAGAAGCATCAGCACCTTTGACCCAACATATCAGGACAGTGTCCAAACACACAGAAGACAAAGAGAAGTCAATACACAAAACAATAAACTTGCTTTACAAGACTTCCCCTCAATCTCATAATAGCAAAACACTTTTATGCACATTTTCTTTTTCTATACATTGACTTTTTGGAGTGATGACTGTGGTGATGTTATGGGATGTTTTAACCTGACCACCAGTGCTGCTGTTCCATGTTAACACGTCCCGCCTCTGAACCCACGGTGGTCCCTTTCCCATTTCTCCGGACCCTCGGAAATCCCTTCTTATTCGCACGCCTGCCATGCGTGCACGCGCGGGACTCCTCTACCTGCTGGTCCATGTGCTGGCGAGAGCAAGAGGCCAGTACGACCTGTGCAAGTCTCTCGTGAGCACGGACGAAGGCGCCGTGTGGGAGCAATACGCGTGCCAACCCAAAGCCCAGGCCATGAAGGAGTACATGCGTATCCGCGTCGAGCCGCCGGGCGTCACCTGCGGAAACCCGCCGGAGAGATTCTGCACTCTGGTGAGTCCTCTGAAAGAAATTAATGCTTTTATTCAACAAGGATGCATAACATTGATCAAAAGTAACATTAAAAGAAATTTATAGTGTTGAAAAAGCTTTCAGAATTTCCACCAAAAATATAAAGCAGCACAACTGTTTTCAACATTGATAATAATACAAGTTTTGTTTAGCAGCCAATCAGCATATTAGAATGATTGCTAAAGGGTCATGTGACACTGAAGACTGGAGTGATGATGCTAAAAACTCAGTTTGCATTACAGAAAAACAGCTGGGTCAAAGACGAAAAAGGGTTTCTGTATTAAAACAATTAGTGTAATACTACTTTAAATTGTTATTGATCGATTTTAAAATATATTACTGTATTTTTTATCAAATAAATGCAGCCTGATGAGCAGGAGAGCCGTTCAAAAATATGAAGATATGTCAGCAATCCAAACATGCAGGTGTTCTGAGAAATTAAATCAAGCAAGTTAAAATAAATAAATACCCCCAAAACATATCAGATACCCGCTTTCAAATTCACCAGAAATAGTACACCATCCAGGCAACTTTGGCCTGCTTTTGTCAACAAGCTACTGTACGATCGGGGGACATGTTAATTCCAATCTTGCATACTATTCAGGACAGACTGTATGTAAAATGGGGAACTAGGTTGTGATAAAAAAATATACAGCATGCTTATTCCTGTTTCTCACAACCAGAAGTTTAAAGATTATGTGTCACATGGTCAGCAGGCTTGACAGAGATGTCTTTCTTCCTGCATGCTTTTTTCTGCTCATTAGCCTGACAAATACAATTAAGTGATGCAACGTTTCCTAGTAGCTGTAACTCATTGGCTTAAGTGTTGGTAAGTGTTCTTCATATCAAAGGAATAGTTCACCAAAAAGGCAAATTTACTAAGAGTTTAATAACCCACAGGCCCTCCAAGATGTAGATGGGTTTGTTAGTTTATAAGAATATATTTGGGAAATATAGCATTTCATTACTTGCTTAGCAATGAATGTGTATGGGTGTCGTCAAAATGAGAGTCATCACAGTAATCCACACCACCCCAGTCCATCAGTTAACATCTTAAAAAGCCAAAAGTTGTGCAAACAACAAATCCTTAATTTAAAAAGTTTTTTTTTAAACTCCAAACCGTTGCTTCTGACTTAAATATAAGTTCATAATCCACAATATTGCTTCGTCAAGTGAACTATTCCTTTAAGATAACTGCTTACCAGTTGCACTCATTCATTTGATTAACATTTGATTGAAGTTTGCTCTTGCGTTTGTTTTGATAAAGTTAAACAAAAAATATATATATAATGATTATTGTACAAAAGTGGACTAGATTAACTAGTCATACTAACTTTAGGGAATTTACTAAGTGTCAGTTAGTACCTGGATGGGATGGACCTCAGGCAGATGTTCCTCGATTGATTTTTTGACTAGTAGCCATTGGCCTGTGCGATCTAAGCAGGGCTAGTAGAACGGTGCCAGACTGCACCCATTATGGGGACGGAGGTCATGAAGCAGCATTAATTTGAGCAGGATGTGCCGTGCAGGTCACCGACCGCAGCAGAAAAAAATGCAGCTGAGGTCAGCAGGCGTGGAGAGCAGAAGGCAGAGGTGTTGTTTACCCACGTGGGTTTGTTGGCAGAGTCAGGCTCACAGGAACAGAGGACCAGGAGGATGTTGAATTTCACTTAGCTTATAGCAGGGTCAGCAGGTTACTCTCAAGGGCAAGGAGGTCACACGGTGCACTATGGGTTTTATAGAGTAAGATGTGCGAGGACAACATAAATGAGTTCTGATAGTAAGAGAAAGTGTGATTGGTGCTTGCCTGTGCAAAATTTGTGCAGGTGTAAATGTAAACGCACCTTTGGGATGTTGTGAATGGTTGCTAAGGTGTTGCTAGGTTGTTCTTTCTGTCTGGTGCAGGATTGTTATAGTTAACTAAAACTAAAAAGTCACTTGAAATAGAATTCATTCTCATTCACATTTAGTTTAAATAAATGTAACAACTAAAAAAGTAATAGAAAATTTAATAATTTGATGTATTTTAAAATTAATTACATTTAAAAATTTAATCATTTATAACAGTGTCTTAATGATACTAAAATGTATGAATACATATGGTTTGGGTCCATCTTTCAAAATAAGTCTATAATATTTTTTTGTTTCTTAGTTTGACACTTAAACTCGAGTAAGAGCGACTGTGACAGTGATGCTTGACTTTGCAGAAGAAAAGACAAGCAAAAGGTTGTGCAGGCTGAAGAGAACAAGAGCATAAATAAATACTAGTGTCAGGGGAAAAGAGGTAATACAACCCTGATTAAATTATCCAGACACTGCAATGTCGTGCACAAACACACATAAACTTTGTTCATTATGATTGTGCCTTTTCACTATGAAGAAGCTGCTGATGGGACTGATGCAGGAAAAAACAACGTATGGTTATTGGTCTCGCATGGGAGCCGGAAATGGACACAGCTCTCAGATACTTAACAGTTAATGATCTGTTTAATGTAAGGCTAAAGGAGACCCATTTTCTCCTACTCGCTCTCACTCTCACACACACATTTACTCAAACGCAACTTTAAGGGATGGTTCACCCGAAAATCACAATGCCGTCATGATTTACTTGTTCAGATTATATGTATGACTATGGAAAAGGACAGTATGACGTGAACATAGAATCTGATCCTTTTTAGCTGAACTATGACTTTAAAGCATCTTTGCATAAAAGTGTGAAAGCAGACCAAAAAAAAAAAGAGTAGTCATACATACAATTTTTACGCGCCATATTCCATGTCATGTGAGACTACTAAGACTATGAGTGAGTGAGTGAGTGAGTAAAAGATGGCAGAATTGTGATTTTGGGTGAATTATATCTTTAAGTATTGTTTGTGTAACTGTTGGTGTGTATTTGTCTTGGTTTAAGTAGGAAATCAAAGTAACGTGCATGTCATGATATTCAAACAAATCCATCTATTGGTAGTTCACCCACTAATAAAAATCACACTTCTGCCTTCATTTACTCATCGTAATGCCTTACTTGGAATATGTTCCTCAAATTGTACGTATCACTACTTTCATGGTGCTTTTTGGTCATGTTTCAAAGCTTACCAGTGTTTGTCATTGCTTTCTTTCAATGCACAGTGTGAACATTATGCAAATTATCCGCTTTTGTGGTTTTTCTTAAGCAAGTCATTACAGGATTCTCCTTTTTTTGTGGAAATACCCCTAGATGGATTTGTTTGAATATTGTCGCATGCAAAGCTACTTTTAAATACTGATTCTTTTATACTAGGACTGGAAAAGCCACTGTAACACACGTACGCACACACACCTTTAAAATGTTGAGCCGGAGCTGGCCGCTAATGGACTGGCCTCTGGAATGTTCCTCAGGTCGTCCCGAGCTCTTTAATATTGATGGGGCCCTTAATGGTCCCGCAAGCAGACATCCACAGCGCGCCCGAACGTTTTCCTTTTACATTCTAGACATGACGAGGTCGGGCAGCCTGGCACAGTCAGCACTTTACAACAGACGGGATCCTCCCTAGCATCTCTCCTTCCAAGAAAAAGACAAACGCAGATGACAGGGAAAAGTGGGGTGGAAACCGAGTACAGTTAACCGACAGTCAGGTTAAAATTACTGAGAGTTGAAATTGTAGCATCTTTGAAACACAGTGTGCGCTGTGAAGACATACAGTAAGTTTCAGCAATCAGAACTTCTTCACCACTCCAAATAGAGCATCTTTTAAAACTAAAAATACAAAAAAGTCTTGTTCCACTTCCAACTTCCATAACATTTGGATTTTAGCTAGATAAACCCATCAAACCATGACTGTCCACATTTACACATTAACGGCCCTAATTCGGTGTTCAAATGAGTTGCACATGTTATTTCATGTGGAATTTAATAATCTCTCGCATCTCACAGCAGCTTCTTTTTCTAGTCTGTGTGTATTAATGTGTGTTTTGTGTCCTTTGCTGTAGTAGCGTGTGTGTGTGCCTGTCCCAGTTTGTGCATGTTTCTGCCCAGGGTCCAAAATTAACACTCACTGAGCTGCATGTGAGTAAAAATGACCTGTGCAGAGCTACTCCTCAGTTGGATGGTAACTAAAACTGCAACTTAATGCATAACATCTGTCAAGACTTTAAACACTTACCACAGTATTCAATTTACCAGTGGAAAACAATTAAAACCAGCGTTTTAATGCCATGTGGTGACACATACTGCATGTGCAAAGTTTCTCACATTAAGCCACTAAAATTAAAAGGTGGAACATGTCTTTTCACGTTTATGTGACAGGGATGCTCATCTGGCTTGTGTTGTACAGTGTATGATGCTGTAAAGGAGATAATGACCTGCACTGTTTGTCACAATAATGCAAGGAAAACTGCAAAATAATTCCTCTGTCATACGCTCTTGAAAATAAATCTTCTTTATTGGCATCTCTGGTTCCATTAAAGGTAATTTACACAAAAAGGAAGATTTGCAGAAAATGTACTCCCCCTCAGGCCATGCAAGACGCAGATGAGTTTGTGTCTTCATCGGATTTGGGGTAAATGTAGCATTGCATCACTTCCACAGCAATGGATGCTCTGCTGTGAATGGGAGTCCAAACAGCCTGATAAAAACATCAAAATAATATAAAATTATTTCCACAGCAGTCCATCAATGAACATCCAAAGAATCTGCCCATTGTGCAAACGTTTCCTTTATAGTGTTAAAAGGTTCTAAAAATTATTCAAATGTTCTTCACACTACGAAAAAAACTAATGGTTCTGTTAAGAGATGCTCACTTCAGAACCCAGAAATGATTCTTCTATGACACTGATGTGAAAAGACCTCCTTTTGGAACCCTTTTTTTAAGAGTATAGGTAAAAATATGCATTTGTAATAAAAAACAAATAAACAAAAAACAGCTTAATGGCCAGTAATATTTATTGCTAGTAAATTTTTTTTAGTTCACCCACCAAAAAGTTTATATTTGGACCCTGTGGCATGGTTTGTTTTCAAATGGTTGATTCTTAGTTGGCTCAGGTTGTCTGGAAAGAAAAAGGCGAGAGAGAGAGAGAAAGACAGAGATCCCTAATGATGGGGAATCACAGCTTAGTTCAGCGGAAAAAGGGAGCAAACACACACACACACACACACATCCAATAAGCATGTGCTGTTCATGCACACAGCTCTCTGGAAGCACATGGAGCACATGAAACAGTAAGATGTGTCAATGTGTGAACACGTGTGTATGAAAGTAAAAAACCCTCGTGCTACACAACAGTGCTCTCTGATTTAGAGGCACAAATGAGCTAGTGCTATAAATAGAAAAGAGAGAGAGAAGCAGGAAGTGAAGAAGAAAGAGGGGGAGGAAACAGAAAGAAGGGAGAAGAGATATGACAGAAGATGGAAAACAGTGAGACTCTGCTAGAATAGAATACTAACAGTATTTTACTAACCATACTGTATTTAAAATACATACTTAAAGTACATTTTAAACATGTACTTGCAAGCAATGCTTGCATGTTGACTAACACACTAAAGCACATGTAACTATCTGATATTACATCTCAAATCTACTAAGCTAAAGGAATAAAAGTAATTATGAAATTACATTTAAAGGCGTACTTCGGTAATCACTCTAAATGCATTTAATATCATTTTAAAATATATATTGTAATTTAATTGTAAATGTCTGAAAACATTTAGTTCACACTTTTATTTTAAGTTCTCTTGTAAAAAAAAAGCATGCTAAAGTGCTTTTTTTTTTTTTTTAACAAGGGATTTTGTCCCATTTAATAACGCACAACATCCTTGGAAATTGCAGGTCAAGTTGAGTGCACTGTATATACTGTTTTATTTTACTGTGCAATTTGGTAAAAGTAGTCATTTGGGTATTATAGTGCATACAGAAAATGTGCTTACTGTGCATAGTATGCATACTACATACTGTAGAAAGAGAGCATGCTGATATAAAGAGAAACAAAGGGAAAGAAGATGGCTTTCACTGAGCGAAAGCAGCTTGAGATAGACAGAGAAAGACAATAGACAGCTGGCGGCTAGAGTACTAGTTTAATAGGATGAATCTGTCGTTCTGCGTGTCTCGGCCTGATCTCACTGATGTCAGCACTCAGCCATAAAGTTTCACGCCTCAAACTTAACAAGAAAGCAGAGAAAACACTTTGAAGAATTTTGGGATCATTATTACATGCTTTTGATACCATGCGTGATACAGAAAATATGGAAATGCTTTCTATGCGATATATTTTTCATAAACAATTTCTGTATTCTTCATTCTAAATGAACACAGTTTAATAAAATAAGCAGACGAAGCGGCACTACGCTGTAAAAAAAACTATAAATTGAGTGGATTTTTTTAAAACAAGAAAATCTTTTTACTTCAAATGTTTTACGTTTTTCACCGTACAGTGATTTTACCATAGTTACTATTAGTGCTGTCAAATAATTAATCGTGATTAATCACATCCAAAATAAAATTGTGTTTACATAATATAGGCTTGTGTACTTATTATTACTTATATATAAATACACATACCTGTACATTCAGTATATATTTAGAAAATATTTACATTATATATTAGATATAAGATTTTTCTTAAATATATACATGCATATGTTTGTATTTATATATACATAATTAATATACACAGCACACACACATATATATGTAAACAAAAATCATACATTTTTGTCCATACATAAACATTTATGATCCACCCCAGAGCATAAAATATCTTTCTCTGCGTAATATAAGAAATACAGCAATATCAGATATGATATATTTAGTCTGTCATTCCTGAATATTATATGTTAGGTTGTATGATATTACAACTACTGTTCATCATAATACCCAGAACACTTATGTGAAGAACTTATGAAGAAAGTTTCCGAAGCTTTGACCTCAGTTTTTCATTTCAAAAAGACGAATGTGTTTGCAAGTGCTTTCCGACGAGCCAGAACTTTTATTAAAGAACAGCCTTTTTAGGTTTTGCCATCTTGTGAATTTTTCTTTGGCTATATTTACACTTAATCATGACACACACCTGTCCCGAAGCACCAGGTGAGCGCCGCAGTTCTGTTTTCTGTTATTTATTGTTTGCTATGTTTTAAGTTAAATACAAAATACTTATACTTTATACTATATATATATATATGTGTGTGTGTGTGTGTGTGTGTGTGTTTGTGTGTGTGTGCGCATATACTTTTAAGTTTCAAAAAATGACATACTTTACATTAAAGCTTTGGTGTAAATTTTAGTGAGCTACCTAACTTGGCAACAGTTTAAGAAATCATATTTGTGCTCCAAGCTTGCAGGCGGTTCTAAATAGTAAGCAATAAAATAATTTGGCCTTATAAGAAGCCTTATTAGCTGCCTTATTAGTTTACATCCTGCACCCCTTGCATATTTGTTTATTAAATATTTTGTCTAATTTAATAATTCGACTATGCTTTCAGCCACAAATCTGCAGTACCGTCAGTTCCATTTAACACATTTTATTCCCAAAAAGCAATACAAAAATAAAAAAGTCTGCAGAGTCCATCTGGGGCTGCTATGATCCAATTCAGTCAGGATGCTGCCTCAGAAGGAAGCTGCCTATGTTGACTATAGTCAGCAAGAACAGACCAAGCTTTGGAACAGACGCACACTTCTGAGTGTATTCCTCAGAGTGTTGTATTCTTAGTGATGTTCTCGTAAACCGAATAGAGCTCACATTGTGTTCTCAGTTTCTTAAAGAGCGCTATAACTCACTTACACACACACAAACACACACACACACACGCTTACAGTAAGAAGGTCTAAAGGTATATAAATCCACAGAGACGACAAAGAGAGAGACAGATTAACCGATTTTACGATGCTGATGTTGTTCTCTAACTGATTGCATGGGATGCGGATGGCACTATGTTAAGTTCCAGTTAAACGGTGATGTAATGTCCCAGTTGGTTTAACAGGCTGCTATATGGACGCTGTGACAGGGATCTAGCTCCATGCTGATTGTTGTCGCAGCGACGGGATTCCAACGTGGATAATTGCTCTAGGAGCTTAGTGATGTGGGCCACCTGCCGGAACAGTTGGCCGTGTATGTGTGTGTGTTTATATGGGGCAGGAGGATAGGATTGTCGGAAAAAGCATAGACATGCATGCTTTGCCACATGCATTATTGGTCCAAGGTCATGCAAAAGACACACACACATTGTCAAACACTTGAACAATTCATGGGTGAGAAAAGCTGATCCTGTGTTGTAATATTAAAATTCTTTCTCTTAAAAGTGTCCAGACACCGGAAGCACACACACATGCATGCATGCACGAATACACATGTACACAAGCAAGCAATACATTTGCAAACATGCAAAAACACATACACATATACATACTATACATGCAGGTTCAAGTATGCAAAAACAATACAGGCGTGAACATGCAAGCAAACACCCAAACAGATGTGTAGATGAAATATACATGTAAACACACATACATGCAAAAATGCACGCAGATGCACATTTGCAAGCATGTTCTTACAACATCCAAGTACACAGATGCAAATATACATGTACATGTAGGCCTACTGTACAGACTCAATGACACATGCTCACACACATACAGAGAAAGGCACTGGCAATACATGCACACACTTAAAAACATACAGTATAGGAGAAAGATGGATGCAAGCACAAGTATGCACATTTGCAAGCATGCTAATACTTGGACACAATCACCAAGTACACATACACACAGATGCAAGCATAAAGTCAGACACACTCAAACATGCAAAAACAACAATACATGCACACACAAATAGATAAAATACACAATGCATGCAAGCACTCACATGCACGTTTGCGAGCGTGCTAATACATGCACACAAGCACTCACATACAGTACAGGTACGCAAAACAACAATTCAAGCTTGCATATTCATACACAAGTATTGCCAATACATCCATGCAAGCATGCAAACACCAAAACACACAAATAAATGAAACATACATGCAAGTACAAGTGCATGCGTGCGCACACTTGCAGTGGGAACTTATCATTGACTTTAATTGTTTTATTAAAAATAGTACTATATTATATAAGAGCTAATGATATTTTTATACAGGACTCTTAAGCTAACCATTTTCATTATTTAGCATGTTATTTAAGCCGTTTTTCTCACGGGAACCATTGGCAGCTTTTCAGGATGCATGTGATTTCAGGTTTTACTATCATTCTGGGGACATTTGGTCCCTACAATATAAACAAAAGCTGACCCCCACAAATAGTGCTGTCAATCGCACAATGCACACAGTAAGCACACTAAGTGTGTCAGTGGGTTGGGTTTCAATGGATTTGGGGGTTGAAGGTTTCGGTGTATTCTCTTTAATCCAACTATAGTTTTAGCGTGTTAGGGGTCAGAACGAGTTTGTGCTTGAAAACATGCATGCATGTGTGCAGATGTTGCAGTCAGGTCAGGTGATGGTGTCTGATCCTTTCTGTCTGTAAGACTGTAACAGAATGAGGTTTCTCTATAATAACATTATAGAACAAAAGAGGAGGAGAGAGAAGAAACAATAGATTACAGGAGCGATAGACGGGTGCATCTTGAGGAAATAGAATTATGCTAAGCAGAAATGAGTGGCAGTGCGGAGGCCTGTAGGAACAGAGCTGTAATGTGATCTCGGGGAAGAGGGTAACGTTAAACCCCTGTCCTGGAGGAAGCTAATAGAGAACAGAACAGAATTACTGTACTGTAGAATGTGTCTGAAAGGATTAAGATGTACAATAAGCTCTGTACAGATTCAGAGGAATAACTGTTGAAAGGTCCGATACTTTGCGTAGCGGATGTTGTGTTTAGCTTCTAGCACGCTGAGGAAAAGCTTGTAATTTCTGTTTTGGATTTTTAGACTTTTAATTCTAATTTTACTTTTTAGGTTATACCTCGTTTTAATCTGACTCCATTTTTTAAGTTATTTATCTGATATTTAAGTTATGTATTTTTAGTTATCTTAATTTAGATTCTTAATCATCCTG
>JAUMHG010000069.1:1701494-1712156 GCA_032359395.1 Enteromius anoplus | reverse complement strand
GGCCTAATAAACTTTTTTTAAAAATATTAAATTTTGACTGACAGCTCCAGCCCAAAATGTGCGTCGGCCCACCGGGCCATGCCCTATGGCCAGTCCAGGCCTGGTGGTGCACAGCTCTATTTCACACTGAAACGCTTTGAACACGCTTGTACGGTGAAAATCTGTCAAATGTGGAATATCTGTAATAAGGAGGAGACCAGAGGAAGCTGCAGTGACCTTCAAGAGTTTCTGAGGTGATTCAGACAGAATAAAAGACAGCAAACATTGTCTTAAAGGAGACATAATCTACAAGCCTGGCTTCCGCGACTTTAAAGCTCATTGGAGCTTAGACTGGCCAAGCTGCCTTACTACCCGCCTTCTGGGAGGCGGGCTTAATCTGCGTCCATCAGATGCCTCGGTATACTACTGGACGAATCTACAACCAATCAGATCATTCATCCTTTACTTATTGTAATTACTTCTGCTCTGTTTTCAAAGAAAAGCTGTCATGAAAATTTTCTCAAAACAGCTGTAACAGCAGAGTCGAACGATTGTTGCTGCTTGGTACACGTCATGTTTGAAAGCTGGTGTGGTTTACGATCACAGAGCTGCTGCTTGATCTTGTTACACCCGCCTCAGTCGTTTCTCATTGGTTCCTACTTTTTTGGGAACAGAAATGCTCTAAAACGGCAGCTTTGCCAGACTAACTTTGACTAAATATTTTTTATTTTTTTACTGAAACCTAAACTGAATACATAAACTGTTAAATATTCATTAATCAGGTTTGTTTAATAATCAACATATATCAAGATTTAATTGCACAAAAGGCAGCATTTTGTATCAATTTTTTTCAATTATATATTGTTCTGTTGTTGAAATATAAACATTTAAACGGTAAATATAATGCAATCTTGTTTTTATGACAGATTTATTCAGTCATAAATTATCTAATAAATACATTAAAAAACAACACTGAAATAAAAATGTATCATATCTAAAAGTGTAAATGCATGTGACACTGTTTACAAGCTGTTTTATTGATGTCTTTCGTTTAAAAAATATAATAAAATAATAATAGTAAAATTTGAAAATTTAATTTTATAGTCGATTTTATAGCTTTTAGGTGCATAAATAAAAATAATGCACACTTTGTAAAAGGAATCTAATAAAACTAAAGTTGCTTTAGTTTTTTTTATGTTAACTAATATTTCAAGAGCCAACACCTTATGTAGAGTAACATATACAGTATATATATATATATGTGTGTGTGTGTGTGTATGAGCAGCTGTGACAGCTACAGGTCGCCAATGAATAATCTGCGTTCTCAGAACTCTGGAGGGCTGACTGGTGTCAGTACATGAGAGATCACACACTCTCACACACACACACACACACCGCAGTAGCTACAGGCGTAACACGGTGTGACTTTGTGAAAAGCCAGGATGTCTGTCTCTGTGAGTTATAACTATAGCTGGGTGCCGTCCTCCCCCCAAAGGGCGTAAGAAGAGAGAGCGTGTGGAGATTGTGTTAACTGTGTGCGGTCGACCCCTGGAGAGACTGCATTAAAGAATTCTCACAGGAAGTGCAGCGGCTAAAAGAGCGAGATCGCAGCACATTCCAGCAGACAGGGATTGATAAGAGCTGTGAAGGAAGTCAGAACTTTACAAAAACTGCAGCAAACAAAGTGTCAGAGACGCATTACTGCATGTCCAGGACACACTCTAGCCCGAATCACAATGAAACATTAAGCATATTTTTAATAGGATTGTTTTCATGATCAAAACTGATCTGCTTTAATTGTAAGTCAGTCATAAACAGGTCAAGTCAGTAAAAATGTCTGCTTCTGGTAATGAAACAGCACAGTAAGCTCCCCTGAGCTGAGACTCCCCTGGGTCTCCTGATTTTATTGCATGCCTCCTAACCTTCTTAACATTTAGCAATCTGGAGAATTTTTTGTTGTTGGTGTTGATTGTTTATTTAATTGTGCTGCATTTGCAATGTAAAAATGACATAAGCACATTTCAGAGTTATCGAATTATACTGTTTATAAAGCAGGTAAAATGTTGCATGTGTATATACCATGCACATTATCGTTATTAACAAAGTTACTTGAATTTTAAAAAAAACACGCTGAAATAAAACAATAATATTTAGTTGCAGCTAGTTGGCAAGGTTTTAATTTGATGCAGTGCATTAAAAAAAAAACTTAAATTTGAAACTAAATTAAAAATGGAATTTAGTACTACAGCAAAAACTAAAATAAAAAATTGAGACGAAACAAAAAATAAGAAAAAACAACAAATTACTGAAATAAAATAAAAATGGAAAATACAGAAACTATTAATAAAATAAAGTCAACAAAACTTAATAATATTAATAAAAAATAAAAAAAAAACAAAAAAAAACCTTTAAAATATTATAAAAAATAAAATAAAATAAAATAAAGTTACAAAAACCAAAAATACTGAGAAAAATCCAAAATGGAAAATACAGATATAAAAACTTTACTAATTCATACTATTAATAAAATTAGCTAAAACAAAATAATTAATAAAAATAGATAAAACTGAACCAAAAAAAAAGGAGAAAGAGTTATACAAACAAAAAATAAATAAAATTACAAAAATAACTAAATTACTAGGTCTTTATCAAAAAAATTATAATAATTTTAAAATATTTAATAAAACGAAAAACTATTAACAAAAACAGAACTAGAACTGAAACTGAAATAAAAAATGTAAAACCAAACAATACAGGTACAATTGAAATGATACACAACTACTGTAATTCTAACTATTACTCAAAACTATAATAGCATCTGAATGCTACTAAAGTAAGACTGATGCAGTCCTGCACTATTTTACTCCCAGCCCATCACTGGACTACACTAGTTAATGTCTTCAACCTTCAGAGAGCTTGTAGTATGTTTAAATCAGTAATAATTCAGAGAGAGAGGTGCATCAAAGGAGAAGTAAAGTGTGAGTGAGCGTCAGTGCAGACGGAGTGATTTATGCTCCCACATCCACGGCTGATTTAATAATCAGTGTATTCTGCCTCCGCCGCCTCCCAACTCACTGTCAGCACTTTTCTCAAATCTTTCCCTCATCCAGCACTTCTCCTCCCTGTGTCTTTTTTAATGCAGTTATTTTCCTGAGGAGAACTCCTTCAATTTTTTAATGAACAAACAAAGTAAAACAAACAAACAAGTTGGGAGTCCCATGTCTCTCATTTTCCATCTCAACATCTCTGTATGCCTCCTTCTCTTTAGCAATCCCCGTATTTACTCTCTTTATTTCTCAAGAGGACCACTTACAGAGAGAGAGAGAGGTGTGAGGATGTCCTTGGAAAGAGTCTGTTTTCACAGATGCATACTCAGAGCTTTCACACTCCTCAGCAGCATATTTCTGCGGCACCACACACACACTGTTACTATAAACACTCACTATGTGCAAAATTCACAATACTACAGTTGGCTCACGTTCAGATACAAGTGTGAATTTGAACTGAACTGGCAACCCCACACGTGAAGATGAACTAAACTATTAAAATCACAGCAGCATTAAATATAACGATAAACAAACTAAATATAAACGCATACAAGATATACACTCAATTCAGATTTCTATTGATGACATTTCAAACGTGTATCTATCCATCCATCGTTCGTGCATCTTTTGATCCTTTTAATCTATCCATTGTTTTTTGTATCGTTTTATCCATTATTTCTTTCATCCATCCACCCATCCTTAATGTCTTTGCATACTTTTATCCATTATTTCATCCATCCCTCTGTGTAACAAAACAAATTACATTTTAGCATAAATAAATAAAAATGCATTCATCTCTCCTTCATCTCTTTTATCGTTTCACCCATCCATCATTCTATTTAACAAAATAAAAAGGATTAAACATAAAAATAAGAACTAAATCAAACTACTAAAACTAAAAATAGTATTAAAATGAATAAGAAAAATGGTTCTATGTATCTTTTTATCCATTATTTTATAGTATCCATCCATGGAGCCTTTTTCGGGACGTTCAAACAAGGCTTTATCAAGACAATATTCAACATTTTTGAAAAATCTACTTTTCTTTATAAGCAGTAAGTTTCATAAATTTCACTGCAATTCAATTGTACTTCCTTACATTAAAATTGCAATTCCACATCATGTTTACAGAATTCACAGCAGTGCACAACAAAGTACCTGCCACTATACCATCTACTATATAAAGAACCTTGCTTATATTTAGCACTGTAGATATACATAACAGCATAATATATGCATTATTCTCTATTTAGCACTATAAAGCGAAAGAACAGGAAGGAAGACAATCACTGTTAGATGATGAAGAGAAAATGAATGTCAGATGTAGGTACTGAAGACTGAATCATCAGGCCTTATGCAGTAATGTTTAAGTGTGTGTTTGTTTCCTCCTTCCTAAGTGTATGACTTATTTTTTTAATGCAACGACCAGGAAAGAGATGTAGCGAGGAAGAGTCCAGAATTTAATAATCTTTTATTGCATGTGTATGTACTATAAAAAAAGCAGTAAACAGTGTTTATGTGTGAAAGAAAACTATCTATCTATCTTTATGTGTTAACACTCTATTTCAGTCCATTTTTTAAATCTATTTTTTCCACAAAATAGATGCAGTCATTAAATATTTGATTGGTTCTCTCACTTGTGCATCACATATAGCACGTGCATGTTCAAAGACACCGTCATCATTTACTCACCGTCACGTCGTTGTAGGTAGAATGTCCAAGCTGCTTATTTCCATTCAATGAAAGACAAAAAAAGCAATATTGTGTATTGTGCACAAGTCAACATTTACAGTGATTTTGGGTATGGGAAGCACTAAATTCACTTTCCTGGTATGGAAAATATAAGCTCAGGCATTCAATCAAACATTGTTACAATGAAGAAAGAAAAAAGTGACTAATATGATGATTGAAACGATGCCCCAGATGGCCAAAAATACAGAGGAAGACCTTATTAACCAAACTTGCTGCATTTCTCCCCTTGCTCTCAGTCTTTGCGTGTTGAAGGAGCTTTAATGAGACATTCTTTGTACAAGGCCGTTCTTTCTCTGTTTGTAATCTGTTTTCTCCTGCACGCACGTTTCCGCACCGAATCCAGCTTGGATCTCTGGCGTACACAAACTGGAGTTCACGTTTTCTGCTGCAGTCTATGTAAATTATTCACTTTCTGCTGTGCAGTGAGACGCCCCACTGAAACCACACGCTGCGACATGCAGAACACACACAGAAAACACTACCTGCTATAGTATTCACAAAAACACACACATGCTGCAAATATAGCTTTACCTGTTACACGTAAAAACAAAAACCGATCAACTTTAACCTTTAACACACACACACACGCAGTTGTGTTGGGCTGAAGGTCATCTCTAAAAGCTGTGTCTGAACTCCTGTGGGGTCTGAGAATGACCGGTGACCTTGTGACCTTATGCTTTTACTGTACTGCATTATGGGTATTGACTGGTTCTTGGGTGGGAGTGAGTTTGTTGTTAGTCTCACACACACACACACACACGTACACAATGTAGTCAAGAGGAAACTCTCATAAACAAGTCTGCTAAGCTACAGTCTACTCATACTTACTACTTACTGACAAAGTAGCCTTTAAAAAAGTTAGCTACACAAAAAGAAATAGTTTGATTGAAAAAAAAAAAGGAAAATGATCAGATGGTGAAATGTAGTAGAAAAATGTGGTAAAGGAAGAAAAATTAAGAGAAAGAAAACACATTTTTAATGAAAGTTTAAACTTTCCAATAATGCAGGGCAATGAATTTTTCATGATGAAACCAAAAAAATTTTATTTAAGAAGACCAGAATTGATTATAATTTGTTTTTTTTTAAATATAGAACTAATTTATATACACTAACGTTTAAGGTCAGACCGATATATATACACATACATACACACATAAACATACATATATACATAAACATATATATATATTTATATATATATATACATATACATATACAACATATATATACATATATATATATTTTAGCTAAAATGCATTAAAGTCTTAAAAAAGTGACAGAAAAGACATTTATTGTTATATTATTTATTATTATAACAACTTTGTATACACTACCGTTTGAAAGTTTAGAGTCAGACCAATATATATGTTTATTTTTTAGCTAGAATGCATTAAATTCCTTAAAAAAAAGTGACAGAAAAGACATTTATTGTGTCACAAAATATTTCTATTTGCACAAAAATATGAAACAGCACAACTGTTTTTCACATTGATATTAATGACAAATGTTTGTTAAGCAGCAAATCAGTATATTAGAGCGATATCTGAAGGATCATGCGACACTGAAGACATGATATTGACAATCACAGCAATAAATTACATTTTAAAAATATTACACTTATTCTGAAATTGTAATAATATTTCAAAATATTACTATTTTTACTGTATTTTTTACATTTAATAAATGCAGCCCTGGTTAGCAGAAAATATTTATTGATTTAATACACATTAAATCACTTCTAAACACTATAAACAGTATAATGCAGTATTTTCTGTGCATGTGCCCAATGCAGATGCTACACGTGCTCAATTTTTGTGCGTTGTTGCTTTCTAAAACACAACGAAAGCACTGCATGAGCATTTGCATAAACTGTCTTCAGCATTCAGTTTCCCTTTCACTTCAACCACTGACACTGCAGAGCAACAGAATCCACAATTACTTACAGTCAGCATGTTCACAGCAGTTACCTGAAGAAGAACAACACAAAATCAAAATCACCTGTTATGAGCAGCGGGATGTTGTTCACGTCAAGAGAAATGCATTTAAGCTATTGAGTAACTGGCCTGTATGGGAAAAATGTGTGGATAGACAGAAGAAGAGATGGGAATGAGTGTGGCTGGAGTTTGAATGAGTGGGAGTTGAAGGAATCGCGGAGGGAATACCACTCTCACTGAAGCGTGACTGAAGAGCAAACCAGACAGAGAGGAAGAGAGAGGGTTTAGAGTGTGAAAAGCAGCAACACTCACAATGCTGTATTGATTCAGTTTTTTCAAAAGTGGAATGAAACAAAAAATTACGGTTGAATCAAGATAATAAGATAAACAAAATATTGATCTGTGACTCAACTGAGGTCAGTTCTTGAAATAAATACTAATAATAGGGGAAACACTATACTCTTTCCCACTGCCGGCCACCTCCAGTGTTTCTGATGATGGGTCAATTAAAAATACAGTGGTTGCATTTAAATATTTTTATCTCTTGCTCTTTGTTTAAAAAAAAGACATGTCATAATTACTGATACTGATACTGTTACTGATTGCCCAGCCATATATAATTCCTAAAACTAAAATTAAAAACTACATTTTATATACAGTAGCTTACAATAAATATATTTATATAAATGAAGTCAGCAGGGCTGTGCAGAGACATTTAAAGGGGCGGGTGCTCAGAGTTACAAAAGAGGCCGATAGCAGGCTGTTTAACAGCAACTCATATTCATGATGATTCTAATTTGAAACACTTCACTAATGCAAGGCAATATCAACAAGTCAATCCCCTACACATCTCTCTCCATGATGGTAACAGTTACACTTCTATATAAAAGGGCTGCAAATGAATCAAACCCCCCCACAATCTAACTTAAACATTAACACCCATAACATCACTAATACAAAAACCCAACTGTCTCGCTTAAATGACACATAAATAAGTAAACTCTAAAGAAATACCCATGAACGAGCGCGCTCAGCCCTTAAGGGTGAGCATTGGTTAATGGCAGTCATGTGACTGATGCGCGCCAGATCCTTTTTTTTAGCAAAATTGAGATTAATAGTTACATTTTATTGTTGTTGGGCAAAGACAGGGCTCCATACACACATACACATAAAAAAATATTTATTGAGATGAATGATGCTAACTGAAAGATCAGTCTGTTAAATAAAACTACAAATTATTCTTACAGAAATAAATATTTAAAGATTTTTCATATATTACATATGTATATATATATATATATATATATATATATATATAGTTTTAATGAAAACAATTAAAGCTAATTAAAATATTAAATGAGTATTACAGTATAGTGCAAAATAAATTATTTAAAAAACAGATTGAAACAAGAAAAAAAAAAAAAAAAAGATTATTTATGAAATAAAGCAGAGAAAAACTCCATCACGTCCAATTACAGCAGACACAAACAGAAACAGGTACACAGGCTGACTGGGGATATAAGGGGCGTATCACAAAATATTATTTTAAAATACAGTGTGATCAAACCTGAACTCAAACCCTTTTAGTTAATTAATCAACAATCATTAAAAATCATTTTAATCTAAAACATCTCTTTTAAACTGATACGTAAGGGTCAACTGAGTCTAATAGAGATTTACAGTAGCTCGTTGCAAAGCTAAGAATGCGTCACCCCAAAAAAATGTACCGAAGAATGGTTTTTCATTAGATGAATCTCATTTCTGTCAAAACAGAGCACAACAACAGGGTCAGTTTACTTTCTGTACCTCCATCTCTCTCTGCTCTCAGAGGGAATTAATGGCTCAGAGTAAGTTGCTGGAAACGTGTGTGAGTGAGAAACGTCTCTCTGTCTATCTAATAAACAGAAGAGAAAAAGAAGAGACCGAAAGCAGAGTCTCGCTGTGGATTCATGTTTGTTTTGTTTGTTTGATTTGCTCATCGTGAAACCGCTCACATAATCCATAACTCAGGGAGAGAAAGACAATCACAATGACAATTCTGATTGCAATTAGAATCAAATATACCGTGACGTCATCGCTTTTCAATTCTACAAAGAACTTTTGATTCCTATAATTAAACATCATGAATTTATAATCCTATAAGCAACTCAAGGAGCCAAAAACCCTCTTTTAAAAACAATAATACAATGAGTAACCTATGATCTTATTTTAAGACAACAACCCATTTTACTAAATGTTAGTTAGACATGAGCTTTGTCTGAATGCAGTCGATCGTAGGAAGGATGGAAGTGTTCTGGGAATCAGGCTATAATTATTTAACAGGATTCTGTGGTCATGGAAAACAAATGCGACGGTATTTTAACATCGTGATTTCCAGACCTGGAAACAATCATGAGAAATAATGAAATATTCAAAAGGCATGGGAATTTCTGTAGTGAGTTTGAAATTTTCCGGTTACACTCTTATATAAAATATTCAGTCAGCTAGACGGCGCAATTTGTGAGCGCAGTCTGAAATGATTTTTAACAAATCCTTATCCAGTAGTCACAAAGAACAAAAAACATGGAAACGTCATGAAAGGCTGAAACCAGGAAGGTGAGCAGGATGTAAAACTGAAAGTCAAGTTCATCCTCCAGAGCATCTGTACATACCGTATCCCAGTGGAAACATTTCTATTAATATTTGCCGTTATTGAAGTAACCTGTATTTAATTACTGCATTAACTAGTGGCTGTAGATAGGATACATCAGTAGCCTAAATCAATGCTTGAGCTATAAAATAGGGTCGGGTTTTTGAAGAAATGTTGACATCAACCACATAAAGCCTTTTTGTTACAGTTTATTGAAACTTTACACATAAAATCAAAGGTAGATGCTCACTAGATCACTAGATGACAAGGCATGAGGATTGTGATTCATGTTGGTCAAATACTGGAGTGTGTTTTATATTCTGAGCTGATATGAAACTAATCAGAGAATGTGAGCACAGCATTTGTAGACATACGTGAGAGGTGCAGGGCAGCAGATGCTGGGAGGAGTTCTGCTGTCCCAGCTGCTTACAGGTCACTACACAACACCTCTGCTCAGGGGAGCTGGCCCTCAGAGGGACATACACACACACACACCGCAGACCCCACAGAAAACACAGAGGGAAACTCCCGGTTAGTTCAGGATGACTTAACAAGGTCATGTCATGGACAACTGGATTGTTTTTGCTCTTTTGAAATATTGAGATTTGTTCAAACTATACTGCAAAACTGACTCAGACATCATTATGGTCAGGAGATCACAACCATATCACCATATGACCTACTACTTTTACATATCATACAAACATACCACAGAATTTTAACCAAATTTTAAGAAGAAAAAAAAAATCATAATTGTCAGCCAAAAGGTCACAATTGCATTAATTTTTTTATTCCTTTGCAAAAATAAGCTTCCATAATGTTAAAACAATTTAAAAAAACGTCTAGGTTACTAAACGTAACCCACGTTCCCTGAAGGAGGGAACGGAGACGTTACATATGGGAACTCACCAGAGATACCTATTTGCCTTTGAGCTTTTACTAAAGGCCGATGAATATTGGCGTGCACTGATTGCGCTCAGGTGCCGCTGATCACTGTGTGAGTATAAGAGAGCACGCGCACAGTGCACCTGCAGGTTTTCGCTGAAGAGCCGTTGCCAACTGGCGAGACTTTCCTTTTTCCAGTTCATTAACAGAGAATCTGCACGTAACCTTCCCAGCCTCTCCATGGCCCGTGTGAGGGGCGCAGAGTTGCTTCCAGTGGTGCTGAAAGCAAGCGGCTGAGGGCGGAGCGCACGAAGTACTACACTAAGCATGCGGACAGTTTAAACGCAAAATATCAATACATTTATGGATATAATTGAAGGGAAACACAGCGTTTGTGCTGTGGAGGTGAATATAGCCACACCTCTGGGCGAAGGAG
>JAUMHG010000069.1:1690256-1701394 GCA_032359395.1 Enteromius anoplus | reverse complement strand
TCTCCACAGCAATACTCCGTCAGGATGCAGGGATCACGAACCAACTCCAAGGCAACGGCTCTGAAGCGAAAATCTGCAGGTGTACTGAGCGCGTGCCCGCTTATACTCACACAGTGATGAGTGGCACCTGAGCGCAATCAGTACACGCCAATATTCATTGGCCTTTTAGTAAAAGCTCAAAGGCAAATAGGTCTGTCTGGCGAGTTCCCATATGTAACGTCGAAGTGATTCGACTGAAAGGGTAACCCTCTAAATGTACTAATAAACACAGAACTCACAACTTTCAGATAGAAATTTGCAACTACTTTTTTTAATTCTCTGGTGGATACTTTTTGTTCTGAATTTTGCCATCGCAAGAAAAAAGTCAGAAACAATGACTGGATGTAAAATCTGAATTGAGAGAAAAAAAGAACTTCTGTAGATCATAGGTGTTTTACTTAGCAAAGGTTCAAATGTAATCGCATTAGACTTTATATTGCACATTGACACACAAGGAATAAATGATAAATCATAGACCACATCACACTACAGGCTGCCAGACAGCTCAACCTAGACCACTTTAGCACACACTAAACCACATCTTGGAAGAGCGATGGTGTCAGAGAACGAGGTTAAAGGAGATGGAGGGAAGGAGAAAGAGGCTGAAAAATGTTCACAGGCTCTGGAAAAGAAAAAGCGAGGGAGAAAAAGAGTGTGTGAGAGAGATAGATGAGGATTGGCTCAAGGTACAGGACGATGTTGTGAATATTTGATGCTGATGGAGCATGATCACTCCAGCGGAACAAACTGGATTGAAGCTCGATAGTAACACACACACACACACACACTGTGCTGCTCAGGTGGAAGAGTCTCATTTAGGATCAGGGCCATTTGGTTTTACACAAACGCTCATTTCTGCTTTACTGGGCCCAATCTACAGCAGCACACCTGTGTTCATTGCTCTTGATGCATTTCCACCTGCCAACACACACTCACACCTGTAATTTATATCTCTGAAAACATCCGCCCTGCTTGATTGCAGCTCATACTGGAGGCTTCCAATGCATCCTCTGCTCTTCATGCTGTATTCATTCATTTCCTAATGACTTTGCCACGTTAAATCATTAAAAATCTAAATGTCATGAATATTTCTTCTCTGCCCTTTTTCTTCGAAAGTAAACATTTGGGAGAATAAGTCATTAAGAATCAAATTCACATGCACATTAATATAAAAATGTACATTTTTTTTCACTAGCAAATTTGTTTTAATCAGTGTAATTACAGTTAATTAAAACAAAAACTAAAATATAAAATTTAGTTGATTGAAATTAAATATAAATATTAAGTGAAAAAATATTTGGTGCCTTTCCAACTAATTGCAATGAAATAAAATTTAAATTTAAAAACAGAAAGAAAGAGAGAAAATAGATTAAATTGAAATATAATTTTTGTTTAAATATCTTACAAAAGTACTAAATTGCTAAAATGTAAACTAAAATATTTTAGGGTATTTTAAATGATGTGGAAATAAATAAAATAAAAATATTATATCAAAAACTTTGGAATAAAAAAGTAAAATAGAAGAAGTAAAAATACTAAATATACAAACTGTATAGTTTTAGCTACAGCAAAATTAGACTACTAGATTTCAACTGACTGAAATGCAAAACAGCTTAAGCATTGAAATTGCTAAATTGGAATAATAATAATAATAATAATAGATTAATAATAATAGAAGTAAAATTCAATTTTCAAACATGAAAATGTAGACAAAAGCACTTAACAAAAGTGCTAAAAGTCATAAAAATAAAATAAAACACTAATTCTATATATTAATAAATGCTATATTCATTGTAGTATATAAATGATACTAAAATAACACTAATGTTAATATTAACATTCAAACCGATCACTTCAAAATCACATGAAATCATTGAGATTGGCTGTATTACAGTACAGATAAAAGTCTTAACGTCTTCCTGTCTTCCTGTCTTTCAGGTGTAAATGCAATCTCCACTCGTCTCAGTGTTTGTACGTGGACGGAAACTTACAGTGTCAGTGTGAACACAACACGACCGGACAGGACTGCCAGCGCTGCAAAAAAGGATTCAAAGCCAAGACATGGAAATCAGGATCATACTTACCAACACCTAACGGATCCCCCAACACATGTGAGTCAAACACACGTGTATCTTACTTCCCTATGTCCAAAGAACACTTTAACACACACATAGAAGCAGAGAAAACCATTAATTGTAGATTAAATGGTTGCTGTTATGAATGGAACCGAATTATAAAATCAATCTCTACAGGTCTCCAGTGAGCAAATATCAGGTGCTCGTGATCATATTCTACTCCACAAAGAAACAGAATTAATTATCTCTAAAATCAGCCCCGCACTACAGGACTCTCACATCTAAGCCTGTCACTCTGAAATCTCCTCCTCATTATTTTCTGGGTTCAGGATTCCTCGACCGGAATTCCTCTGAGCTTCAGAGATCTTTACACTCCGACACGCACACAGAAAGCAGACGGACGGTTATCCAGTGGCCTGGATCTGATTCATCCCTCAAAACGTGGACAAAATGATCAGGAGGGACTCGCTTGTGAACTGAAATGAGAGATAAAACAAAAGCAAGACAAATAAGGGGAAAAAAGGCAGATGAGGGCAGAGAGATAGAAAGAGAAACGGAGATGAAAATGAACACGAACTTCATTTTTCCTCCCTTCTGTACAGTATCCAAAGGGAGATCCCTTGGAACATAACATCCCTCCATTTTACCAGCAGTACTCATGATAAAATAATAATCTAGGGCAACACACACACACGGGTGAATCCAGCAGACTGCAGATCTCAACTCGCTTCACTTACACACCCGAGCACTGCAGAGCCTTTTAGACTTCACAGACCTGTCAGCTCACAGTAAGATCAAGACTGCTGGTGTGGCGGCCCAATTCCCAGAGAACAGAGCAGCGCAGACGCACACCGCCACAAAATCTTCCAGAGCACACACGCGCTTCAGGCTCCTCTGTGGAGAAAACGGCCCCGATCTGCTCTAATCACTGTCTGAACAGGAAACACTAGATCTGCACCAAAACCTAGTGAGCTGCCTACCTAGACAGCATATCAAGACTTTGGTTTGGTCAGAGATACCAGATGCATCAATACATTTCAACTAGCGCAGCAAGATTATTTTCTCTTAAAAACATGTTCATTCAAGTCAGCATGAAATCCAAACTGGTTGAAAAATCTGTTTAAAATTGCTTTTTGGGTGTTTTTATAGTTAATTTGAATATATGAACATATTTATTTAATATAAATAAATGATTTTTGACCAAATAGGCCAGAATACCAGAATGCATTGTAACGAGTACAGTGAAAAAAAAAGAAAATCTGATTAAAAGTTCTCTCCGATTATGTATATGATCTAAAATATTAACATTTTTAAATATTTAATATATGCATATATTTCATATTTATTTAATATATCCATATATGTATTATACATATGCTCGTTAAAGCCAACATTGAATTAAATGAATGTTTAATTTTTGTTTTTGTTTGCATAATGTGTCTACTGTGTATATTAATTTTGTATATGAAGACAGGTATTTACATGTGTATATTTATGTCATATATAAATATATTTAATATTTAAATGTAACATTTTTCTTAAACATTTGCATGCGTGTGTGTATTTATTTATACATAATAAGAGTACACACATACTGTATATAGAGTAAAAAAATTAATTGGGATGCAATTAATCACTATTAATTGTTTGACAGCACTAAATTAAAACATGTTCTCTTTCTCTCTTTCAGGTTCTCAGGCGTTGGCTGGTTCTTCTGCTGGTTCCAGTAAGTACCGAACCCTCTACAAACGAGAGGACGGGTCTTTCATCCTCTCTCCTCTCTCTCTGATAAGTCAGTCATCCCTCACTCTCTCTTTCTTCATTGTCTCTGTGCTCCATCCCTCGTTATGTCTACTTCATTTTTCATGGGCCGCCCGTCCTGTGGCTTTCATCATCGGCGAACCACTGAAACTAGCCGCAATTCAGCCTAACATCAGAGAGCAGGAGGAAGGGAAGAAAGATAAAGGAAGATACAGAGGAAGGAACAGAGAGAAGCAGGAAAGATGACGTGATTCCTTGAGGGTTCAAACAGAATAAGAAAGATTAGCGATTCACTCTGAAGACACGCCTACAGCATCACATGCACTAAACACACACCACATCGGCCCACATCTAAGAAGGGATTTCCCAGAAAACAACAGTACAGCTGGTGGGCCCATCTCAGACACAGCCCTGCAGAAATTCACCACAAACAATAAAAACTAGAACCATTCAAAATGATTTTTGGTAATTTAAATAAAAACAGAAATATATTATTTGAAAAACTTGAAACTAAATCAGAGCAATCCATTTTGCCTTGGTAAATAACTAATATGAAATAACTTTAAAATGTACTAAAATGAAAAAGAAATTAAAGAGTAATGTTAACATGTAAACGAGCACTAAATAATACTAGTTAAAAATAATTAAAATGACTTAAAAAAAGCTAAAAACTGAAAACATAAAATAAATATTAATAATATATTTTATTAATATAAAAAAATGTGCATTTAAAATGCTAATACATTCAATTAGAGACCTATCTTTTATATCGCATCAACTTGTTGTGTTTGTATATATAATATTTTATTAAATACTTTTATCAATATCAAAATATAAATCAATAATTAAATGTGATATTTCAATTGACATTAAAATATTTAAATGCCTTATTTATTAACGATCATTTTAATTATTTCTATTATTATAAATTTAACATATTAAAAAAATGTCTAAAAATTGACAGAAGAAAAAACACATTTATACCAAGCGGTTTACCTAATGTTTAGAGTGATTTTACAGTAGTGACTGTAATAACTGTAATAACTACATTCTCAGAGGGAATATGTTTACCATGGTAAATGTTTCTAATGGGTGTCTTTTAGATTAGATGCTCATTCATGCCGTTATTATCACCCTGGATGCAGCTCAGTGAAGGTGGAGGTAGATGGAGGACGTGTCTGTATGCATGAGATAGTATTCCAAACACAGATCTAAAGGATCTCAGAGCACTTAGAACGGTTTACAAAACACATGCGGTTTAACTCTGCCAGAAAGTTCTCTTGAACTCGCTTGACTTTATGCGTTGTGGCGGAGTATGTTTTAAGAAATGCTGAGTAGATCCCTGCCCGTCCTGTCGCCGTAGTCAGTCTAATTTTAAAACTGTCTGTGTTCCTGAGGAAAAGCACTTAGTGGAAGTGAAGCCCGGGACGCTGCGATGTCAGGACTTTAAGAGTGTTTGTGTAACCTCGTAAAGCTTTAAACGGCCTTCCAGCGACATGATGCATCTGATGCGTTTTGGAGAATTAGCATGATTCAGTATGGGAGTCAACAGGAAATGATGTCCTCAGAGCCACATTAGAATTCAGCATAGCAGACTGTGTGTTTGAAAGATTTACAATCCGAGATTTCTTCATCAGAACAGATTTGGAGAAATGTAGCATTGCATCATTTGCTCAGCAATGGATGCTCTGTAGTGAATGGGTGTTGTGCTGTCTTTATCAGCTGTTATCAGCACGTTACCAGTGGATTCATTGGTGAGCAAGTGATGGAGTCCTACATTTCCCCAAATCTGTTCCATTGAAGAAACAAACTGATTTCAGATGGCCTGAGGGTGATTTTCATTTTTCGGTGAACTATTCCTTTAAGGCATCAAGACATGGCTCTTTTTGGGTTTTGTGTGTGTGTGTGTGTGTGTGTGTGTGTGTGTGTGTAGCATAAGGCCCAGAGAAATCAAACTCATAGATCATGTCCATGTTTTCTCTCCCCTGTAGTATAAGGGTGCAAAGGCCTCCCACACAGGGGGAACAACACACACACAAGCACACAACACACACACATGCTCAAACGTTCAAGAAGAGAGGGAGATGATATGTAGGCCAGTGTGTGTGTGTGTGTTCCTATTAATGTGTGCTGGATGAATGTCCTTTTGCACACACACACACACACACACAGATTATACGGTCAGTGTGTGTGTTCAGACAGGGATTACGAGGTCAGAGCGTTGAGTCTGATCCTCTGGCTGCTGGTTGGTCAGTTGGGCAAATAGCCACAAGAAGTAGCACAAACCAGTACACACAAACACTACAGAAAACGACATCACAGCAAAACAGTCAGTGAATGATAAATTCGCTTTCATTCAAAAAAATGATCACGATTCATATAAACATTCATTTTAAGTGAATGTTTAACATGATATACTCAAAAACACATCTCCTCTTGACAATCATATGAATGCATTGTGATTTTTTGTCTTTATATGTTATTTTATGAGCAACAAATAACAGGACATTATAAGATAGGAAAACTATCGGCATTTGACTTTGAATGGACCGCAGCATAAAATGAGACTACGCCTATCTGTAGACTTTTTGCTGCTGTAGTTTCATCTGCTGGTGTTATATTCAGATGTTTGTTGTTCGCCTTTAATGTCAACAGTGACTGACACTTCAGCTGAAGAATTGACTACAGCTATAACAGAACGGCCAGCTTTGAACACAGGTGGGACAGTGTGACTCTCAAAGGCCCCCATAGTTGTAGCGATAAGTAGTAACCTAGAGTATAACGTGTAGCGCAATATACTAGGCCATATAAGGTATTACGAAAATTGCTGCCTTAGTGCACTAGCAGAGCTTAATGATGATGTAATGTGCCTTAATCCGACAGAGCGCACACACGCAAACACACATGCACAAACACATGCATACTGACAATCTGCATTAAACCGCAGCTTCATAATCTAACAGCATCTCACTTAAGACCTCTGATATTACAAATGTGCTCCAGTTAAACTGATGACGCACTGGAGATGACTAAAGCGACTGCCATTTGTTCTGCAATATGCTCAAGCAATATCAGCCACACGTGTTGTTCTCATTCTTGAACTGTTGCACTGAACTGGCAAACGTGAAGACATTTTTAGATAAAAAATAAAATTACACAAATATAAAATCCTTCCATTTATGATTCTTAAACGGCGTGCACTGTTTTAGCGCAATTTTAGCATTTTACAAATGTGTTGTTACCACATACTGCATTCCATTTTCAAAAAATAGTGCACAATATCAAGGTAGTGCATCATTCAAAATTGAGTTGAAAGTTCCAATTCAGTTTTTGAATTTAATGTAGCAAACAGGATGAGCGCAATTCAGATTTAAAATTTCAAAGTTGTTTTAAATGCACTCTTGTACGCGGACAGTCCGAGCGGTCTCAAAACATCTCTGACGTAATGTAGATGGCCAAAGTATACTTTGGCCTGTAAGCTGGCCCGGCATTTGCTGTAGGCAAGGTTGTTTAGGTTTTCGGCCAGACTTACCCTGGTATAATATAGAATATTTGTAATATTTGTTTTTATTTATTTATGCTATTTCACATTTTTTGTTAATTACTTGCCTGTCAGTTTGTGGCAAAATATTTTGCAGTGTTATTACTTATTACTGTTATTCATTAAAATAGTTTAATTTCAAAATGTTGATTACAAAATGCACCTACACAACAATAGAATGATATATAGAACAATAGATGATTTGAATATCTATCTATTGTTCTAACTCATGAGTTGAAACATAAATAGAATAATAGAAAAATGGTACAACGATATATAAAACGATAGCTATATAGGACGATAGATACGTAGATAGATAGATAAATAGATAGGTATTCAAATTCACTCATGAATTGAAAGGGAGCTTTGCTCAACCCTGCATAGTAAGCAGCATGCTAGTACACCATTCTGAATATTTTAATACACAGATTGAACATGAATTGAATTCATAACCGCCTCTGCAGTGCAGAACGGGATTCCAGTTGACACTAGCGCCCTCCATGTGCAAACTAAAAGATTTAAAATGCAAGCGGTTTTGTAAAGCTCAGCACCTTTGAGTGTGTGCGTGTATTCCATGCTGACTCTGGTTTCTTTAACCCGTTTCTATTACACCCCCCCCCGCAAATCCCATTAGATGCCTCTCCTGAACACCACTTCCCACCAGCTGAAATAGAGCCTCAGGCACTTTATACCACCAGGGAAGCCCCGCCCCATGCCACACCCCCTTCTCATATTCACAGTGAGGACACGCCCCACAAATCCACGCCCCTGGAGGAGGGGCCTGTTCACGCACACATAGACAGCAAAGGTAAGTTATAGGCACTAGTTGGTGTTGTTAGTATGCTATAGAAGCATCTTTCAAACACTTGTTTTGGCAGTCAAAGCGCTGTAGCCAAGCCAAGAGCTCAGCGACTCAGCTGCCAGTAAGTCATCTACTCAAACGTACCCCTAGAGGATTGTGGGTAACGGCTCCAAAGCAGTGTGCGCAGTGGGAAATCAATGCTCAATTAGACAGTGTTTTCCCCTGTCAAAATATAGAGTGACACTGCATCTTTCAGGGCAGCCTGCGAATATATATAAAACAAAGAACCACCGCACACACAAACTCATTGATCGAAGCGCACATACGCACCCGAGCAATGAATACTGCATGACGTTTAACGAGTGAACGAGAACTCCAGCTCGAGCTCAGATCTGAAACCGTCAAGCTGGCATGAAGAGACGGAGGGGGGAATAAAGCGCTCAGCCGAGATGCGAGACAGAGCAGCTCCTCGGATAGATTTAATAAAGGTGGAGATCTTTGAGATTCCCAGCAGGATACGGCGTACGTGTGTTGATGAAATTACGGCATGGTCGTTGTTTACACGCAGGAGTGTCTATGTCCCTCTAACAACACCGTTCTGTCGTTTGAGATTAATTGCTGTTTGGTTTGCCTGTTTAACATCAAATGCCACTTTTAATGTGTTTAAGTACTACATACACTCTTGCAACCAAATAGAAGATCACTCACAAGGGCAGTCACTTTAGTTTGTAACTAGATTCAAACAAAGAATCACATCAACAAAGCACAGACATAAAGGAAACCAATAATTGCTCTTTAGTCGTTTACATTACAAAAAACAAATAGATTAATGATTATGTGACTGAAAGAAAAGTTGAACACAACTAAAAACTACTAAAAAATTGCATACATTTAAATAATATATAAAAATTTATTTGAACATTTTATGACCCTTTTAGACTTTTTTTTATTACTAACATGATTTATTATTTCCGGAAATCTCTTATTTTCTAAACCTGGCTGGTTATTGAAAGTGCTGCGCAAAGCAGAACTTTACACAAAAAAGAAGTAAATGTCAAAAAAGTAGACAATGAAAAGGAACACACAATGGAAGAAGGTAATATGTAGAGTTTAGAGTTGATATTCATATTTTTTTATAGAACATTTGACCAATTCCCAAGCTCATCAATCTTAATAACTACTATTGATTTTGTATTTAATCATATATAAGTGATACATAATTGTCCATGAAGGTTGAAAGTCAAAATGTTATGTCATTATGACATAGAAAAATTGCCCTGTAATGCCTAAGTGACATTTTCTTCTTTTTGATAAACTACAGTTCCTCACAGATATAATCACCAACCCAAGCGCCCAGGGCAAAACATGATTCCTTTCGAAAAAAAAGAGAGGACACACCACGGAGAAATAAAGAAACGTCCCGTCGAAGGTATTTTTAGGCCAACAAGAGTTTGCCAGACTTCTAGTATTGTTGTAGATGTGGTTTTGGTGACCTTTTCGTAACCTGTGGTTAATAATGAAAAGTAGTAGAGACCACTGAAGAGTTTTGTGGTATATAGTTGCTATAGATTAAGATCATTGTGATTGAGTATTGTGTGAAAGTCGTAATGTACAGGTTGTTATTTTTGGCTAGTCTTCTTGGTGTTCAGTAGCTCTCTGTAAAGCACAACACTATGTATATGTCTGTGTGTGTACATACCAGTTTTGTAATTATCTGAATGATTGCACCCAAGAATTCCTTACACCACCCTCAGTAGAGGATTCTGGGAAGGGTGAGATGATTTCTGGAGGGAAAGAGAGGATTTCGGGGAAGCATGAAGAAAAGTCTGTTGGGCCAATGCCAGAATCTGCAGTGTCAATTCCAGAGCCTGTTAAGCCAATAGTGGAATCTCATGAGCCAATACAGAAATCACATGAATCAATAACAAAGTATCATGAACCAATACAGATATCTCATGATCCAGTAGTAAAATTTCACAAGTCAGTCTCAGAATCTCATGGGCCAAAACCTCATGACCCAATAGTGGTTTCTTATGTGCCACTGCATAAACCTCATGAGCAAGCAGTACATCAACATGAGGCAGTGCATGGGCCTCATGATCCAATAGTGAATTCTCATGAGCCAATAGTGAAGCACCATGAACCAATGCATAAACCTCATGAGTCAATAGTAAAACATCATGAGACAATAGTACATCATCATGAGGCAGTGCGTAAACCTCATGACCCAATAGTGAATCTTCATGAGCCAATGGTGAAACAACATGAGCTAGTGCATAAACCTCATGAGCCAATAGTACATCATGATATAATGCATAAACCTCATAATCCAGTAATGAGTCCTCATGAATCAATAGTACATCATCATGAGGCAATGCATTATCCTCATGATCCAGTAATGAAAATTCATGATGCAATAGTGAATCCTCACAAGCTTGTAGTGAATTCTCACGAGACAATGCATAAACTTCATGAGTCAGTTGTGAAACATCATGAGCCAATGAATGAAGCTCATGAGCCAATAGTACATCACCGTGAGTTAATTCATAAACCTCATAATCCAATATTGAATTCTCATGAGCCAGTAGTTCATCATGAGGGAATGCATAAACATCATGAGCCAATAGGGAATTCTCATGAGCCAACAGTGGAAACCCATGAGGCAGTGCATAAAGCAACAGTACATCATAATGAGCCATTGCATAAACCTCATGATCCAGTAGTAAATCATCATGAAGAAATGCATAAACCTCACAAGCCAATACTGAAACACCCTATGCCAATGCATAATCCTCATGAGACAGTAGTGAAAGCTCACGAGCCAATAGTACATCATCATGAGGCAATGCATAATCCTCATGAGACAGTAGTGAAAGCTCACGAGCCAATAGTACATCATCATGAGGCAATGCATAATCCT
>JAUMHG010000069.1:1676107-1686175 GCA_032359395.1 Enteromius anoplus | reverse complement strand
TAAGGCAAAAACAGACTGTTTCATTCTAGGGTTGTAAATGGACCTGTAAAACCGTTTCTGGGCATTTTTTCCCCTTAACTAAACTACAAACCTTCTATGTACATATCAGAGAACAATTTTAAGTATTCTCTCAATGCATTCTATGGCACCTTTAAGTAAAGATAGATCATGTTCCATTAAGTTATTTTGTAAATTTTCTACTGTAAATATATTAATATATTAATTTAAATAGCATCGATTTATAAAAAAAATTATGCCAAGGTCATGGGTTAAATTCCCAGAAGCTAAAACAAAAAAAGTAATCTGTACAACTTTTTATTTAAACTTGAAGAAATAATGACAGAAAAATAGTATTTCACAAAGTACTTAAACCTCAAAAATAAAAGCAGACAAAAAAACCTAAAGGAGACAGGAAATCACTCTAATTGACACAAAAGAGACACACTTGGAGAATAATGCTAAGGATGTGATAAGGAGAAAGTTATACACCTCCAACCGAATAAAGGAAGAAAGAAAGAAAAAAATTGCAAGATGAAACAACACTGTGCTGGACGCCACGGTCAGCAAAGTTAAACTGCAACATTATCATCCTGGGAGCGTCATATTAGAGATTCCCAGCGGTCCTCAAATAAACTTCCAGAAATAACCCCGGATGTGACAGCTCTTAAATCAGTGCGACGCTGCGAGTACCAGGATGGAGAAGGGAGTCCATCTGCCGCATGAGGAGGCAGGGCGCGGGGTAAATGAAAGCGTGCTGTGAAGTCAGCACAAATGAACTCGCCCTCATCGGGTGTGTGCCAGGTGCCAACATGGCACAGGGTCAACTCCAAGATCTCCACCAGGAGAACATTTACCTCATCCTGAGCTCACGATACCACTGAGTTTACAGGGTCTATTTTCAGGGAAATCTCACAGAAGTGCAGTAATTCGTTCTAATGCAGTTGGCTGCAGCCCAATGCAAAATACTGATGTGTATAAAAATAACTGTACATAGTTTCCAAAAATAAGAAAACATCAAAAAGATTCATTTGCAGCTACCTTACACCAGAAAACTGATGCAATACATTAGATCTTCAAACAACATACTCTACAGATTACAGAAGTTACAGAAAATTCAAGGAATACATTGAAGGGAACACAAATCTAATGTTTAGAATTATATATTTATATTGTTTTGTATGCAAAACCTCATGCCGTCATTTTTTGAAGGCTTTTAGCACCTATTAAAGGGACAGTTCACCCAAAAATGATCCTGTCTTTTACTCACCTTTGAAGCATCCTAGGTGTATGTGACTTTCTTATTTCAGACGAATCCAATCGGAGTTAAAAGAAAAATTGTCCAGGCCTTGGAATAGGTTTAAATGGGACTTTATTCACCCCCTGGAGCCGTGTGAGGAGCGTTTTATTACAAATATGCACATGTTATTTCATCTCTTCTGAAATGTAACGGCTATCATGCATTTAAAACCATTCAAAGGCTTTATTTTAACTCCGATTGGATTCATCTGAAAGAAGAAAGCATGCTTCAAATGTGAGTAAAAAACAGGACCATTTTCATTTGTCCCTCAACTGTCCCTTTAAGACATTTTAAAGCCTTATTTGAGGAAGGGCAAATGAAGATCTTTTAAAAGCCCAGCAGAAACCCTGACATGACAAATGAATTTTGAAACCCAAATACAAACGGTAAAAGTTAAACTAAACTCTGCATGTGTGTTGACCACAGCCATTTACCCAAAACCCACTGATTTCATGATGATGAAACTGAAAGTGCTAAAGTGCTTTTGTTTGTTGGCAGCTCACAAAATGCATGAAAACCAAGCTATACCGTCAACATTTACAATTACAATTTACAGTAAAGCAAATAATACCAATTTTATCAAGTTTAAAGAAATTTTCATATCTTTTCTACTGTTAGTAACCACAAAAAAACAACTACACAATGCAAAACAAAATAAAAAAAAGCTTAACTATGCCCTAAGGTGGCATTTCTATGAATAAATGTAACAGCCTCAAGTGCACGCAAGAAAATGACTCATGTCATATATGTATGTATAGCAACATTAATGCATGCAAAACCACTGAGCCTTTTCGGCAATAATATGTTTTAAAAGTGAACTATTTCTCTCTCTTTGTTTTCAGAGTGTAACTGTAATACGATGGGCTCGTTGCACGACCGCTGTAATGGTACCGGCTTCTGTCAGTGTAAAGAGGGCACTACCGGAGTCAAATGTGATGACTGCCTCCCCGGTTACTATTGGAAACAGGGCTGTTTCCGTAAGTACCTCCCAGATTCATTAACCACTTCCTAATCAGACTTCATTCAACTCTCCAATCTAATTAACAAATCAATGTCAAAGTGTGCAATCGCCGCTCCTTGGCCAATTTCAAGTTTAAATCAGATATTAATTGGCTCAGTCTTTTGTTTCCAAAAGCCCTTTGACATAAAAGTTTCAGTGTAAATAATATAATTACTAGTTCTAGCTCGCAGAAAGGGACAGGAATAGGTTAAAGGAATAGTTCGCCCAAAAATGAAAATATGAGGAATTTAGAGAAATGTAGCCTTCCGTCACTTGCTTACCAATGGGTAGTGAATGGGTGCTGTCAGAATAAACAGATAAAATACGAGGTTATAATCCAAAATATTGTTTTCTCCAATGAAAAAGTCATCTTGTCTGAATCAGGAGAGATATATCCACAGACCAAGCACTGTTTATAAGCCAAAACAGCTCTAAACATATATTTTTTTGTACTGAGAGGACAGCAGTGGGTGAACTTTCTCACTGTAGCAAGCATTTTGAAAAAAAGGGTGTGGTCTCATAATAAAGAGGGCGGGGTTCAATTGACTTGACAGGAGTCTGAACCTATATCACGATGGATTAGTTATTTACCGCACATCAAAAACTGTGTCACTGGTGTCTAATGGGTTTGGCTAATTGTTTATTCAAATGATGTGCAGCCATGCAGATTCAAAGCAGCCCTTGTTCATTGGAAACTGGTTTGTGGGGTAATGATCACATTTGTACCTGGATTCCCAGGGTGATTTTAGAAGCCCTGCGCACAGCGTTTTCCCTGTGATCCATCTTTAAGATGAAACAGGCCCCTGGCCAGAACCGCTAGAGCTGTGAGGAGGGAAAACAGAGGAGAACCCATTAGGGACACACTTCCGGAGCTGGATTAGACACTTTCTTCAAATAGATTTGTTTTGTTCTTGGGTTAAGTGGATCTGCATGCAGCAAGTATTTACTGGCTCTAGTAAATGCAGAGGATGAACTGTTTGGATAAATGAAGTAAGTTTGTACATAGTTTAGGCAGATCTATCAGAAGCTTTTGTATTAAAGTTAAAAAACTGACCCGTTTAACCCTTCACACACAGTCTTGGCACACTTAAAGCTTAATTAACTATCTGTATAATACAAAACACACTACCTACTAAGCCTTTTTATGTGATTAGATGAACACGGTGTGTTATTTCTCCCATTTTCTGTTTGGTGTACCTGTAGAATCATGGGTAATGTAGTTTTCCATACAAAAGAAAAAAAATAATAAATTGAATTCTTAATTCTGGAAATGGAAGGTCAAGTCGAACATGTTGCACCATGGGATACAGTGTAATGTAGTAGTAGGTCATCCAGGTATTACATGCATAGTGTATACTGCAGAAACAAACAAACAAAAAAACATGACAGTATGCTATTCTGAGCCATAGTCTTCCTCCTCTTTATCATTTCCTGTCCTTTCTCTCAGACACACACTCATTGTTCACTGCCGAGACAGTTTGGGGTCAGGTGTGCAGCACCTGGTCTAATTAGTACCCAGACGTCTTTTTAATGACACCAGACGCCCATGTTAAACATGACACAGATACAAGCCACTAAGCAAATGATCATGACCCAGTGTGTAAAAGAGAAGCGCACAAAATATTGTATTATGGTTTCCACAAAAAAAAAAATAATTATTAAAAATAATCAGAAATGTTTGTGGAGCAGCATATTAGATTAATATTTATTGATTAAATTCCATTTGAAATAAAAATTAAAAAAAGCTCTTTTAAATTGCAATATTTCACATTACTGTATTTTTGATCAAATAAACGCAGAATTCAAATTCCAAACGTATTTATTGTGATTGATCACATCCTAAATAAAAGATTTTCTTTACATTATATATTTGTGTATACTGTTTATATTTAGTATGTATATATAAAAACAAACACATGCATGTATATATTTAAGAAAAATATTTGTAATATCAAATATATTTTATACAGTATCAAATGTAAAGAAAATAAATATATAAATGCATTTACATGTTAATCAAAATAAATGCTGTATGCGTGTGTTTTAATATATACATTATAAATCAACACAGTACAAACACATTACATTTAATTTGGTACCATAACATAACTTGTACATAACTTCTTCTCCACAGCGAACGTGTGTGACGATGAGTTACTCTTGTGCCAGAACGGGGGGACATGCGTTCAGAATCAGCGCTGTAGCTGTCCGCCGGACTTTAAGGGTGTTTTGTGCCAACAGTCGCGCTGTGACGGAGGCAAAAAGTGCAACGGTGCCAGCTCACTCACCCTGAGCCTGGCGCTTCTGCTCTGCCCGCTCCTCGCCACCCTGCTGGGCTCCGCCGCCTCCTGAGAGACCCCTGCTTCCCCACCAGCGGGCACCGAGAGGGCCAGATGCTCAGCATCGCCCTCTACAGGGTGCAGAACGCCCTGCAGGACAAAACGAGAAAAAGACTCTGGGAGAGCTCAAAATGTGCGCCTCACATATAGGCTGAGGACGAGTAATACCAAAAACACACACACTACACACACACACAATATCAACAAGAAGTCAGCTTCTTGTGCAATAGCTGCGAAATGTAATACAAACCACACTTCCTTCACTCCGATTGGTCAATTTAGGGGATGTGTCCTCACAGTGATCAGAGTCTGTACGATGTTTTCAGGAAAGGTCCGGCTTCACGTTGTTTGTTTTGTTTTTTTACACTCCTTCGCTGCAGTTTTTAACATTCAGATGTATGTAACGAGCGCTCACTGTTATTCGCTAAAAAGCAAAGACTATGATATTATTGTGATATTTGTTATATCATGACTATTAAGATTTTAGGCACTGTACTGCTGGTTGTTATAGGAATGTCTGTCGCCACAGTTAGAGATCATTGATATTTATGAAGTATTCGGGACATGAACACGCTATTCAACTCGCAAAAGAAGATATCTAATCAAATGGAATTATTATAAACCCACATTATTTGACTATTTTTGGTAGAGAATATTTTTGTTTTGGTTCTACAGTATATATAAGAGGCAAAAGGTTTTATTACACCGCAAACTTTACAGCACACCATAGTACGAGAATCTATAATGTAGAGTTTACACTGTCAGGTATTACGGAGGATGAATTAAAGCACTAAATGTACCAAGCAGAATTATTTATTAGATGGCAACCTCTACTGAGACGTATGGGATGGGTTTATTACACTTTATGGGGAAACAGATTTACAAAACTAAAAGAAGGGAATGAAATTTTATGACACTGTAAACATTACAGTAAATGTGACTGTTACTTGGCCATGTTTGAGTTCTTTCTGTGTGGATCATTTCTTCAGCACAACACATAAAATCACTTTTAATAGCTTAAAAAAACACATCATTTTCAAACTCACTCTTTATGAACGGTAACATTTAAGAAATGAATGTGCTTGTGTTGAAATTTGACAAATATTACTGTAAAAAGGAAATAAAAGAGTTTTCTCTGCTATAAAATTAACTATATGATTAACGGTAATGGCAAAAAAATTCATTTTAGTATGCTTTAATGTTATCCTACAGTATTAATGTGATTTCATTGCTTGTGCTGTTTTTTCTCCAATAAGATTCCTTTTAGATGATGTCATTAAGGAAATGGCTTTTGTTAGTTAAAAGCATTTTACAAAAGATAGAAAAAGTCAAACCCTATAACTTATTACAAATTGAACAAATATAGAAAATAGGGGAGGGAGGAATTTAGTTCAGTACTTTAGAAATTAGCGCAGTACCAAGGACATTCAGAAAAATGTACACTTTTGTCAAGCTGGTAAACTAGGATGATGAAAATTGCAGCATGCACTTAAACCAAGCAAACTAGATGATTTAATCATATTGTGACTACAGAAGCAAGCTAATATGATTTCTATCTGTACGAATGTAGTTATTTCATCCTCTATATTAAGACAGCATAGTACGAGTGACCCAATCAAATCTTCTACTGACTCTTATATAACAGTCGTAGAGGAACCCAGAGAGAGATTTTATATTTACTTTGGTCTATGCGGTCACCGGCTTTATGAAATATCTGAAAATGACACCCGAGCCAGTGAGAAAACAAACAGGACGCTGCTCCAATACTGTAAAATGACAACAAAACCAAGACTTCAGGCAATCCTTCTGACGAGAGAAACTTGCTGCGCCACGTCACAGCAGCAGAGTGTCCTGCACCTGAGAGGATCAAGCTTTTTACCTTAGTCAGCGGGCATCGATTAGCTTCCTCGGAATATCAATAGCGCACATAGGGAGGATACGTCAAGGGTCTAAAGCTTGCTTTTCACCACCCTTAGATAGAAATGAATGATTAGAACCACGAAGCACATTCAAACAACTCATAAAAGGTGACTGAAAGTGGTTTAATTACCTTATTCAACACATAATGATTTTAAACAATAGCAAATAAATATTAGCATGCATTTATAGCAAATGTAGGTAAATGTAAAAAAAATGGCATCTCTCCATCATAGTTCCACCACAAAACCTCCTAATAACACTGCATTAATTACACTGATAATGAGATTGAACCAAAACAAACTCCTTCCAATTTGAGTATTAAATGTTTTTCTGTGTAAATCTCTAAAGGCTCTACTCAGGTTTTTGGCCACACGTTCTGTGGACCTGCACAGTCCTGTTTTAAGGAGTATAATATACAGTTGCTTGGCCCTAAAACTGGGGCAAGGCGAACTGGTGTAAACCTATAAACATTGCACCCTCTAGTGGTGAAATACACACTGCACGTTTTACTACCGCTACCCTCAATTTAAAAACAGGGTTCAAATCTGTTCAGGTGAGAAGCATTAGTCATGTAAGTCTGCAAACATTAAAAGGAGGAAAGAAACACCCAAATCTGAAGCGATTTTCTATAGACGTATAAACCTATGCTAGCTAATAATCAGTGGTGCAGTTTTGGATGATATACAGTATGACTGCCAAAGTCACATGGTATAACCAAAACACACAGAATTATGAAGCAAACAGAGTAAAATATGAAGATAAGCCAGAGTTACTTACCATAGAAGACACTCTTAAATATGACGGACCATTCATACCTTTTTATTCATGTTTCTGCTTGGAGAGTGTGTATTTAAAGTGCCAGCAAAAAGCTTTTATAAAGCTAAGCATCAATCATATTATTGTTGTTACAGAATGTAAAATGATGTCATTTAACTGGAAAAGAGAAAATGTAGCCCTGGGTTGTTAAATATTTTGTTTAAATTATATCATTTAAATGATAAAAAGACAAGAAGGTGTGTTATCCTATCTAAACTTATGTTTTTCTTATCCTATACGTCTATCTTATATTTATTCTATCTTATCTCTGTCTACCTTATATTATGTCTATCCTGCCTTTTCTTATGTCTATTTCATCTCTATCTAACTTATATGTCTATCTTAACTTATTTTATCATTTTATTACCATTAACACGTAATTTTAACTAAACATTCAATATTGTGCAGGAAATTATTTGATGCTATTTGATTCACAACAGTTGATCTTATTTCTGGATGCTTCATGAGTTTGATTCAGCCAGACTCTGGTGTTAAAGGCTCTCAAGTCATCACTGGAGTTTGAGACCCACTTTACAGTTTTACATCTGTAATCAGTGTCAATATGAAATTGAAAACAGTGACTGAGAGGAGAAACAGCGAGAGCACAGCCTGCCTACGATGCTGATGAACCTCTTGTTCCTGCTGGAGACAAATCAATTCAAAAACAAGATTAATTTAAATACTACACTTAATAGATGAAAGGACGTCATCAGTACTGTCGGACATGGCAGAGGCTGTAGCTTGGAGGACATCCTCACTACTGCCGGATGTGGTAGCGTCTGCGACGTCATCTCTAGAGTCAGGTGTAACTGGAGTTTAGATGGAGTCGAATTTAACACTGTTGAGTGCATGTTTTTGTTGCACCAAGAGCACTGTGTTTTTAAGTGGGAGAATGTTTTTAAAAAGACACTACCCTAGTACAACAGTAATATATTTACATTTAATTACTACTGGCCCAGTTTCACAAATGGGGCTTAGCTTAAACCAGGACTAGGAATTAGTTTAATTACGATATTTAAGCAACTTTTACAAAAATACCTTATAAGAAAAAATTACAGGTGTGCATCTTAACACAGAACAGTGACACTGACATGTTTTAAGATATGTCAGAGCGAGATATTTTGATTTTGAGACAGCACAAACATGCAATTTAGTGTGGGACTAACGTTAGCTTAAGCCTAGTCTGTGTAACTGGGGGACTAAGTATAGTTCAAATATAGGCTACTAACATATTTACTGACATATAACTTGAGACCTACTGATATAAAAAAAGAATATTTATAAGTTTATGTCACTTTTAATGTGGATTGTGTATATCGCCCTTTAAATGCTAAATATTTAAAGTGTATCTAAAGTATACTTGCTATAGTTCCACTTTAGCACATTAAAATATACTATGTCTTTAACTGGACTTCAGCACTAATTATGCACAATTAATTGTGAATTTAAATTATAACATTGGTAATTTCCAGATTACTGTCGAAATTTGCGACTAGATCATTTTAGGCATTAAATTAGGTCATTACATTGATTTAAACTTTTACATGACGTGTGAATTCACAGTGTGAGGTTAATAAAACCATGACTGGTCCGGGGCTTCTGCAGAGTAGTAATAACCAGCATGTACTTTTTGAAGCCTAAAAGAAAACATTTTGAAAACGAAATAAAACATTTATCTGGCTAATCACGTTGTTCGTTTGCTGTATCAATCCTCAATCTTGCAGATTTACTTCGTTTAGACGTAGGAATGGTCTAATAGCGTATTTGTTTCTGTGCTGTGTGTTGGATACTGGAGCATGAATTAAAGCAAGCCACTAGATACAGTCAGTATGAACAAAAATCCATTTACACTGCACTTACAAGTGCATAAACAATGTTACATATTGCACAAATAAAGTTTTCTAATGATATTTATGAATGTAGAAATATAAAATGTTGGGTAAAATCGAAATTATTCTGTTATAGGTCAAATTAAAAGCCGCAGGAGGTCAAAGCAAATAAATAATATAAGGTAATTATACATTCATTAAGCCGATTTGCTCAAAGAGTTTGATTCACTCATAAACGAAGTAAACACTTTATTGAATCATTGAAAAACGTCCAAGATTGGCTTTTTTTTTTCAGTTTTGGTTGGCAAGCACAGCAAAAAGACTCAAACTGTACGACGCTGTCGATAGACATATATTATAGATGCAATTATCTATATTTTGACTATATTAACTTAATTTTTAATGTGTAAAATTAATATCACACTTGTTTGTTGATATCAGTTAACATTAACTTAATCCAGGGGCAGTTGAATTTTGGCGGCCTTTCATGGTTAGTCCAATGCGAAACTAGCCTGCTGCTATTTGTTAAGGGAGGGCTGTATTGGTATGTTTTTAACAGTGGCTTAATTTCACAGCAGTGAAAAACCGTCACAAAGTGTACAGCAAACTTTCCCTTACCTGGCTGTTATCGGCGCGAGATGTCTGCGGGTTAACTGTAGCGCTGAGAAAGACTGGGAGGGGCTCGTGCGGGACGCCATATTGAATTTTACGTTGTGGCACTGTTGTGTCTTCCTTGGCCAGGTAAGTATGAAGAGTTCACTCTCAGAATTCCAATACAAAGCTTTTATTGACAAATGGCCTACGGCCTCTTACAAACGGCTTGCCACATGGTTGCACACAATTCAACCTTGTTCTACCCCTTTTATA
>JAUMHG010000069.1:1665314-1676007 GCA_032359395.1 Enteromius anoplus | reverse complement strand
ACTTGATTTATATAAGAAGTAGGAAACGATGGTGTTTGAGACTCACCAGTATGTTATGAACATGTACTGAACTGTTACTATTCAACCATGCCCAAGTAAATTCAGTTTTTCATTCTATGGCACCTTTAAGGTTCTGTTGCCAGAACACTTTATCCTTAGAGATAATGAAGCTGAGAGGCTCTGCAGAAGTCAGTGTCTGCACTCTGCATACTCTTATACAGATTTTCCCCTTCGACTCCAAGACACTGCACCCCTGCAATGCCTACACATTCCACTCCCTTGAAGGGCTCCATAAACACAAGAACATGACCATAAATCTACATTTAGTCATTTAGCAGGTGCTTTTAACCCGAGCACAGGGGCGCCGATGTTGGGTGAAAAGTGGAGCTAAATTACCAAGGCCCCAAGAGGGGGGGAGTTTTATTTTTCCTTTAAATATAACTTTAGTTAACAACATTTATTGTGATCTTAACTTAAATGCTAATATCCCCCCACCCCACCTCCGAACCATATTTTATATACCGTATTTTCACTTCTGTTTTTCATCTTTACAGTGAGACTTCGGAAGACTTTTGTGCTCAGAGTATTTGTGCATGTACCTTGTGCAGATCAGGGACCTTATCTCTGGCTCGATGGTACTCCATCACACACTCCAGACAGCACCCGAGGTCTTCATTCAGAGAGGCCATCTCTCGCTCAGACAGCCGTCCTGAGCTATAGCGATGCAGCATGGTGACTATCGCAGCGTCACCTTCCGCCTCCAGGGAGGTGGTGCACCACAGACACTTCTCCATCACGATCACCTATATTATATATATATATATATATTAAAAAAAATTGTAATTAAAAAAAAAAAAAAAAAACACTGTTCTGAGAAGTGAGGTAAGCTCTGATTGGTCAGCTTTCCAGTGCACTTTGATTGGCCGAATACCTCAATACCCCCTTACTATAACATACTGCTATGTACACAGCATCACGACACAAAACAAAAAAAAGCCATTTAAAATGAGGCATTGGTTTCATTCAGTGGATCAATTACCAATTTAGTGACTTAGTAGTTCTGCCGAACACAAAGGAAGATATTTTAAACAGAGTTGGTAACCAGGCTGATTTGGGTCACCACTGACTTTTCTACTATGGAAGTCAGTGGTGACCCAAAACAGCCTTAAACTAATCCTGTAACTTCTGATTTCTAGTGCCCTCTTTTGGAAGCCTAACAAAGTAGTTTCACATGATCAAAACACAGCGTCTCCAGAACATGGCGCTGGCAGCAACACTACAGGGAGAATAGGGCAGTGTTATGAAAATGAAAAAAACAGATGTGAGGGGCGTGTGTGAGCCGTTTTAGGAATGCGTGGTCAAGCTGATTGATTACACAAATTCAATAGATTCTTGAGCCAAAAACAATCGATTAAAGGGACACTTCACCCAAAAATTCTTCTTGCGACAAGACATTATTATGAAGAAACAATAGCTGGTAGCCACAGACTTCCAATAGTGTGCATACCTGTGATTCTTCAAAATACAACATTCGCTTTTGCTTTAACAAGAAACATTCATACAGGTTTGGAACAGCTTGGAGTGAGTCAATGACAACATATTTTAGAGTGAACCATCCCTTTATGAACAGTCTTTCAAAGCATGACAAGACTTCAGCAAAGAAGAATAGCAGGCAAAAACTGAAACTTGTTTCTAAACAATACAGAGCTATTGCAACCTCAATTCTCCTTAAATATCCTGTTTCTATAGTATAATTTTATGTAGGGGCAGTATATATTGGTGGAAGCACTATGAACAGGCTTTTTTGAGAGTGAGATAAATTAATGCACATTTCAAATTTAGTCTAGAACTACACTGTTTTCACACAACGCACACAATGCTCTGTATTTCTGATTTTGCCCCAACATGAGTCAGGGGACTTGTCATTCAATAATTAAGTAAACCAAAGTAACTGACTTTTTTTTTTTTTTTTTTTTTTCGAGAGGGCCGACCGGTGTGAGGTGGACGGCCTATCAAAGGAGTAGAACAAAGGAGATGGTAATTGACTTCAGGAAACGAAGAGGAGAGCTAACTCACACACCCATTCCGACCCCTATGGAGAGTCTCCAACTTCAAATACCTCGGTGTCCACATTACTGAGGACCTTATCTGGAAGACACACACACAGACTTCCTCATCATCAAGGGCAGACAGCGCCTCTATCACCTGAGGTGGCTAAAGAGGTTCTAGATCCCCCAAAACATCCAAAGGAGATTCTACACTGGAGTCATTGAGAGCATCCTGTGCAACAACATCAGACTGCTCTACCAGCACTGCAGATCCCGAGCCAGCAGGATCACTAGTGACTCCAGCCTTACAGGTGAGCAGGTGGGGGAACGGTGCCTTGCTCAAGGGTCTCACCTCAGTCGTGGTATTGAAGGTGGAGAGAGCACTGGTTATTCACTAACACCACCCACAATGCCTGCCAGACATGGGCCTCGAACCCACAACCTTTGGGTTACAAGCCCAACTCACTATCCATTAGGCCACGACTGCCCCATATATCTAAAACGCACTTTCCATATCAGGGAGTGCTTCCTTTATCACTTGTAATTATAATTGCTTGTATGCTTTGAAGCTATATTTACAAATTCTTAATAATTACATGTTAATATGCTAATGAAAATAACTTCTTTAAAAAGTAGCCTGAGTGCTCTCTTCTCCACTCAGTGACTGTGAGGGATCCTGGAGCACGATGACCAAGGCACATAACAGGCACAGCAGATGGCAGCAACTGCTCCAGGTGTGCAGTTCACACTTGTGTGTTTACGCGCTCAATACAGCCAGATAAGACGACGACAAAAAGTTTCCCGCAAAAAGGAAGTCGGTCTAAAATGTGTACAAACCAAGGTGAAAAATAAGCCTACTCCGCAGCCTACTATGCATGTATTTACAGAGATTAGATTGTGTTTACAGCATAACAAGGGTGTAATTAGCATTTAATTTGTTTTCTGTGTGAACACAAGATCCTGAAAATCCTTTGGTTGCCTAATTTGAACTTGCATGGACAGAAGAAACATAGCAGACGGACACCCTTTCTAATTTACACAAACTAAAGCCATCCCGAGGTCAACATGCACTCACTGACCAACCATAACAATGATTTCATTTAATTTACACAAACTCTAACGTTACGTCCAAGCTATCAATAAAAGTTACGCGCTGAAGCACGCCAGAGAACTACCAGAGGTCTAGTAAAAACAAAAAATGCCACACAAACTGACAAGAGCAATTTCTTTTTAAGCCCAGATCTCACAACGCCATAAACACCGGGGTCCTCGCAGGAGGAAGATTGTACTTCGCTTGCACACCACAAAAATCAAATGTAAACAAGACAAACGGATTCAACTGCGAGCAAAAACAACAACAACAAATGAGTTACCCGCGAAGTTCCAACGGAGGAAACGTTGAGTCTTTCAGCGCCGTTTCATTATATTTCTACACTGACACGGTTGTAAATACTTTAAGTCCACTCAACAGTGTGTTTTACATGGTGTCTAGCTCGGCTCGAGCGCTCTCCACTGAAAACACGACTGGCGCCGAGTCGCACGGCGGTGACGCAATACCGGGGGCGAATCTGTCCATTGCGCCTGCGCATCACTCTAGCGCGGGATCGGCGAAATATAAAGGGCTTGGAGAAGACACGTGACTAAAGCTGCTAAATAACGCACGGGAGGAAGATAATTACATAGCAATTGTTCAAGAAGTAGCTTGTAATATGACTTTACTTTTTTAATTATTTACAAGTGTCTTTTAAAATAAGCTGGATATTATGTAGGAGCTTAAGTTGAAACAACAGATTTGAATTGTATTAAGTTGACTTTTATTTTTCACCCCCAAAAATTTATTAATTTATATAATTGTGTTAATTAAATTAAAGTATTTGTACTTTAATAATGAAAAATAATATTCAAAGGCCAATTTTAGTGCAGCGTAGCTATGCAACATAGCGTTGTAGTTCATAAAACACAGTACATAGGTTTATTAAATGGTGAATAACTTTAAGAATTGCTAATTCACATTAATCAATACAATTTTAAATAAATCAATTTTGCTACAAAATACAAAATCTTTTTTTAGACATTTCTGGACACAAATAATTGCAAAAGTTCATACATAAACATAGGTATATATATATTTTTTAATCAGCCTGATATGAATTACACATGATAAAAGAGAGGATCATCTTCGAGTTATGTAATAACCTCCCTTCCCTTTAAACACCCCGTCACAGACAGTTTCTACATCATCTTAAAAGAACAGGCCTCGGTACATGCTAGAGTTCACCTGAGGTTTGAGTTCTGATCTTTTTTTTGTCCTTTTCGTATTTCCATTTGTCATGTAATCAAGTTATAGCAGTAGCAAAGTCGTCCTTAAATACTCAAAAGTGGTATTACGGGAAAATCAGAGCAGTGAGGTCAGATGTGAAAACCGACATCCTGCCCACATCAAATGGGTCAGAAATAGAAAATAAAAATAAATGAATGTTAATATAAAAAGCGGAGCGTAATTTTCATCAAGAACTGCATCCTTTGAGATGTTGACTGGTATTAATAAAAAAGTAATTATTATTTCTGGATGTCATCTGCACATGGACACAAACACTGCGCAGTGGAGCCATCAGCTGGCTTAAGGCCCAATAAATCTGATACAATAAATCTAACACCACATAATGCAAATGGGGTTGAAACAAAGGTACATCATCATTCAGACTAAAAACAGGCACTAAATTTGTTCCCATGACCTAATTTTGTTCCCAGCACCACTTGAGACAAACAAATCTGGAACCAGTTGTAACAACACCATATGCTGCAATGCCTTTATGCTCAAGACATTCTGCTTAATGGAAACGTCTGTCAGTGGACAAACATGCAAACAATTCATTTTTTAAAATAAATAGTGTTAATATGATTTGTTTACGAGTCAAATTCACAAAGTGCAAATTAAATTAGTTTACATTACACTTTTTACCAGGAATCTAAAGGTGAATAACCTGCCATGGTCACGTTTCTATGGAAGCACGTTTCCGCCACAGAATAAAACTAGCACTTTTTAAATCATTTTTCCTTGCAATTCCTTTTTTTTTTTTTTTACTTCCTGGCAGAATTGCAAGAAAAAGTCAGAGATGCAAGAAAAAAGGGAAAACTGTTTGATGTAAACAAAAAAATAGACAGGACGCGAAATATCAAGAGTCAGAATTTCAACACCTAAACAAAAAAATAAAGCGAGGTATACACTGAGAATTTAATCACTGTGATATGTAAACTTCAAATTCTTAGGAAAAACGAAAATGTCAGAATTATGATAAATATTTGCTTTTTTTTTTTTTCCATCACAGAATCGGCTTCCAAACGTTTCACCTCAAAATTGAAAAATAAATATTTTGCCGAACGAAAATGAAACCATTAAGAGTTTTTACATGGTAAAAAACAAAGAAAGCAAAAGCTCTGGACACATGATGTTAATGAGAATTTGATGATAAAACGAAAATGTTACAAACGCAAACATAAATGCCCTAAAAATAGGCTTATATTTCTTTATTATTTTGGGGTGAAATGTGACCTGGACATATTATTTTGCAATGATATTTACGTCTTTTAAGATATACAAACGAGCAAAAGAAATACTTTCTTTCATTCACTTCCACCTTTTCCCCCCTTCACCTCACTGTTAAGATCTTCCCTGTGAATGGTAATGAATAAAATATATATTACATTTGTCATTAAATAGTTTTTGTCTCTTGCACGGTCCGCATGCATTAGGAGCGCAGGGGCAGCCTAAGGACAGGGGAGGAGAAGGCCATGTTGTCGTGCGAGCGGTTGGGTCATGTGATAGCGGTCACGTTTGCGATACGAGCTCGCTCCTTTGGTCCACGAGTACACTGTTCTGCGCCTTCACATCCACCAGAACAGTCCAGACTATGAAACTCCAGTGTGTTTGTGTATGTGTGTGTGTGTGTGGTCCTTTCTGTCAGTCTTCACTGGGTTTCGCAGAAAATCACTGAAGCTTCGTTCCCAGCTTTCGTTGTCTGTTTCTGTACGAGAAGACAAAAGTCAAAAGTTTAGAAGGCACTTTTCACTCGGATAAGGCAATAAGTTAAACTATAAACACATCATGTTTTTTTTAATAGATGACTGACTTGTGACCCCATTGGTAAGGGATTCCCTTCATGACCTTTTTAATGGGGGTCATGTGATGCGATTTGAAGTTTTCCTTTCTCTCTGGAAGTGTCACAAACTGTGCATAAATAAAATCCCTAAAGCTGCAAATACTAAAGTCTCAAAACCAAAGAGAGATTCTTTATAAAAATGATTATACATAGCTGTATTGCTGTATAAATTAGCATTTCATATTCATTATGGTTATGAAAATATTCAAATTTCAACAAAATCACATACAAGTCATATCCTATCGCATTTGTGTGTTTATGATTTTATAAATCTATAGTGGCTGTTGTCATGTTTATTTCTGCTGTGCCAAAGCCTTAACTAGCCGTAACTCATGTCAACCACCCTCAGCCTGCTATTTTAGCAGAAGATGCTGTAGGTGAGTTTACCTGGCTTCTGATCTGGTTACTGTGTATTCAAACCACAGGATGTTGGGAATGAGGCTTGTATCTCTCACCAGAAAAAACTCTGAGATTGGCCTGAGACGAGAAAAAACAACAACAACACAGATCATTAAAATAGAGCTCGGTGTGTTTGCGCAAGTGACTTTGTAATTGAACATCTGTGCATGTGCTTGCATCATTACCAGGCTGCTATCTTGGGAAAGAGCGGCGTTAGCACCTCTTGGGTGATAAAAAACCAAACCACTCCCATCACCATCCCAGCCACACCCCCATAAATCACCTGACTCCAGGTGTGGTACAGGAGGTAGACTCTGTGAAGACAAACATGAGCAATGCATCAGAAATACAGTAAGGGCCTGTCCACACGGAGACACCTTTCGCTGTATACGTATACATTTTATATCGTATTGGCTTCGTCCACACGGATCCGGCGTTTTAGGAGACTGAAACCGCTATCTCTATGGCAGAATTACAGCGCCCCATACTGGTTTGGCATATATACTACATCGTTTTCAGTGGTTTCGTGTTTACGCGATTTTTTTTTAGAACGAGAAAAAAAAAAAAGATCGGATAGGGAACGCACCGGCTTCGTGTGGACGGAGCCTAAGACTCAACTACTGCACTCACTAAAACATGCATTACCTGCTGTATGAAACGGTCAGGGCCACGGCCAGTAGAATGATGGACAGTATATGCCGCCATAACAGTTCAACACACCTGGCATTGTTCGTCTGATGCATTCTGGAGAAAGAGAGAAATATCATTCGTTTTGATTTAAATACAGTGGGGCAAAAAAGTATTTAGTCAGCCACCAGTTGTGCAAGTTCTCCCTCTTAAAAAGATGAGAGAGGCCTGTCATTTCCATCATAGCTATACCTAGACAGAATGAGGAAAAAAATCCAGAAAATCACATTGTAGGATTTTTAAAGAATTTATTTGCAAATGATGTATTTGTAAGAACTATTTGGTGAATAACACAATTTCATCTCAATACTTTGTTATATACCCTTTCTTGGCGATGACAGAGGTCAAAGGTTGTCTGTAAGTCTTCACAAGGTGTTCACACACTGTTGCTGGTATTTTAACCCATTCCTCCAGCAGATCTCCTCTAGAGCAGTAATGTTTCGGGACTCTCAACTCCCTCCAAAGATTGGGGTTGAGATCTGGAGACCAGAGTATGTGAGCGGAGTGGAGCGGCAAGAATTTCCGCTCCACGCTCAGAGCATTTCATGATCACTCCGCTCCAGCTCTACTCCGGGTTTACCATTTCCCGCTGCTCGCTCCCTCCTCACTTGATCCTCGCTCCATGTTCGCTCCATGAAAGAAATGTCTCTAATTAACGCTCCACTGTAATTTTTCATTACTTATTTATCTTTATATCGAACCTCTGTGCATTCAGTGAGAAACCAATACAATACTCTGAGAAAAACACTGTGTTTTAGTAGAACAGTAGCTATATGAGCCCAAGCCAAATATATATTGGCCGTCGTTTAGCTCATTTTTTCACAAAATTAAATACAAATGCTGGATGTGGCTATATTAAATAAATAACCAGAAGAAAAAACATTACATTAAATAAAATAAAATAACTAAACTAAAATAAGTTAAACAAGTGGCCAAACGAAAAAAATGCATGTAGGCTATTGCCTTTTCTTAACTTGTAATCACCTCCCCGCACTCGCGTTCTCCTTTGTCGTCATTTAAGATACATTTGTATTTTTATAACCTTCTTTAAGATAGTATTTCAGAAAATCCATCTTTCTGTCAGTGGTGCTTAACTGTGCTTTACAAAACATTAATCTAATGCCGTTGCATCAAGGGCTGGAGCGGTAGTGGAGCGCTCTCGGAGCAAGAGAATATCGCGACGCTCCGACTTTCAAAAAATCCACTCCAAGCTCCAGGCAAAATCATGCCGCTCCACTCCTCGCTCCGCTCCCACTCCGCTCACATACTCTGCTGGAGACTGAAATGCTTCTTACGAAGCCACTCCTTCGTTGCCCGGGCGGTGTGTGTTTGGGATCATTGTCATGCTTCAATGAACGGTTTTCACTCAGAATCTCACGATACATGGCCCCATTCATTCTACACAGATCAGTCGCCCTGGTCCCTTTACAGAAAAACAGCCCCAAAGCATGATGTCCCTCTTCTGGATCATCCAGATGCTCTCTAGCAAACTTCAGACGGGTCTGGACATGTTCTGGCTGAAGCAGGGGGACACGTCTGGCAGGATTTGAGTCCCTGGCAGCGCAGTGTGTTACTGATGGTAGCCTTCGTTACTTTGGTCCCAGCTCTCTGCAGGTCATTCACTAGTTCGCCCGTGTGGTTCTGGGATTCATGTGATCATTTTGACCCCACGGGGTGAGATCTTGCGTGGAGCCCCAGATCGACGGAGATTATCAGTGGTCTTGTACGTCTTCCATTTTCTAATAATTGCTCCCACAGTTGACTTCTTCACACAGAGCTGCTTAACTATTGCAGATTCAGTCTTCCCAGCCTGGAGCAGGTCTACAATTTTGACAGCTCTTTGGTCTCGGCCAAGTTTGGAGTGTCACTGTTTGAGGTTGTGGACAGGTGTCTTTTATACTGATGACGAGTTCGAACAGATGCCATTAATACAGGTAACGAGTGGAGGACAGAGGAGCGGACTAAAGAAGGTCTGCGAGAGCCAGAAATCTTTCTTGTTTGTAGGTGACCAAATACCTATTTTAATGAGGAATTTACCAATTAATTCATTTAAAATCCTACAATGTGATTTTACTTTTTTCTCATTCTGTCTCTCATAGTTGAGGTACACCTACAGTATGATGAAAATTACAGGCCTCTCTCATCTTTTTAAGAGGGAGAACTTGCACAACTGGTGGCTGACTAAATCTTTTTTGCCCTACTATATGCGACCCTGGACTTATGTTGCTGGGGTATATTTGTAGAAACAGACAGAAATGGGTCAAAATTATTGATTTTTCTTTTATGTGAAAAATCATTAGGAAGTAAAGATCATATTCCATGAAGATATTTCTTATTGTAAATATATCAAAAACCTAATTTTTGATTAGTAATATGCATTGCTGAGAATTTCATTTGGACTACTTTACAGGCGATTTCCTCAATATTTAGATCTAGAATTTTAAATAGTTAGCCAAATACTCTCCTATCCTGACAAACCATATGTCAAAGCTTATTTATTCACATTTCAGATGATGTATAAATCTCAATTAAAAAAAAAAAATACCCTTATGAATTAGTTTCCACACTGTTGCGCACTGTTGATAACCCTGTTACTAATCATAAATGTTTTTGAGCAGCAAATCAGTAAATTAGAATGATTTCTGAAGGATCATGTAAAACGTAAAACTGGAGAAATTTGATCAAAACAATACACTTGTGCAATATATTCAATAAAAACGTATTGACCTATTTAATATATTTATGAACTAAATGACTTCTTTCTGATCCCAAAACCTTTGATCGGCATTTTTAAAATCTATAGTAAGTAAATACAGCTATGTATTTCTAGTAGTTTTTTCAGGTAAATAGTATTAAAAACAACTAAGAGCAGTGAAAAGTTCTCCTTTTCTTGTCAATTCTGCTCTTTTTGACTTTAGCAAAATGTTATCAATGAAAAAGACAAAGTCTTACCTTAAATAAAGAAAAAGAAAAAAGTATACAACAAAAAACCAGATGAACTGAGAGTGACTGGAAGGCATCCCGTACTCTGTGGTGACTGAGGTGTGACCTCCTGGTAATGAGACACGACACACAATTCAGTAAATTCACAAAACATCAGAGATACGCACAATGTCATCAACTACTCATGTTATGAACTAACTTGTGAAGTAATATAGAGTTAGAGTCAACCATCCCACCAAACGTTTAGGGAGACAAAAATCCGAAGTTTTACAAGAAACTCCAGCATTATTGTGTTGTACTTTCTCTTTACAGTGATTTTTTTCAGAAAACACCAGTTTCGTGGTCATTTTCAGCCGAAATGTTGAAAAAATGCCCAAAAAGTGAAATTTGAGAATTTTCACCCGGATTTTTTTTACGCCATTTTTTAAAAGACCAAAAAATAGGTTCCTATGGTAA
>JAUMHG010000069.1:1618203-1630205 GCA_032359395.1 Enteromius anoplus | reverse complement strand
GCTTGGGGAAGAAGGATTTCCGCAGATACCTGCACACAGTACAATGCTAAACCTGTTGTCTAGGTGCGCACTGAAAATAACAACTGTGGCAGCACTTACTGTGGACACTCGACATATTGCAAGATGCGTGCGAGCTGGACGCAGGCCTGGCCTTTCTTACCAATGCCTCTGAACTCTCCCTCGATGCTCCTGCCATTAAAAGGTAATGTTTTGAAGTGAGAATTTCATTAGAGTATCAACTTATAAAGTGTCAACTTACTTGACATCTTCCCCCAGCTCATCGAATACGACCACCTCATCCACACAGAACACACCGCAGGCCCGGGCGATCTGACCCGCCAGGTACGTACGCAGCTCTAGTGACTGAGCGTTATCCAGCACTGAACCGGGCAGAGCCACACTCAACGTGTACGAACGACCTGATTAAACAAAATAAGGAACATATAGTACTCTACACAGTTCCACTGTCACTTTAGTGTCTTTAATATATTATATAGTGCCGTCAAATGATTAATCACATCCAAAATAAAAGTGTTTGTTTACATAATGTGTGTGTGTAAGTGTGTACAGTGTACATTTATTGTGCAAATATAAATACAAACACATGCATATATTTAAGAAAATATATATACTGTATGTTTGTGTGATGATATTTACATAATAAATATACACAGTACACATACATATTGTGTAAATAAAAACGTATTTTAGGTGTGATTAATTAGCAATAATTGATTGACAGCACTAATTATTATGGACGTGTTATATTTCACATTTTGTTTTCTTATTTATATATATATATATTATATGCATATTATATATTTGTGTTTATCTTTATTTAAGTTTTAGTTGCTGTCATTTTTTGTGTATCAACATTATTTATTATTATTATTATTATATTATATTTGGTATATTTAAATCTAGCTAAATAAAAAACTAGAAATGTTAGCCTGGCATATAAATAAACACACACAAACACATATATATATATATATCTTTTTTTTTTTTTTTTCATATTTTATTTTAGTTAACATTAATTTATTTGATTTTTTTAGTTTTGGTTAACTATAATGTATATTATATATTGTAAAGGATGTAGTACAGAACTGGGGTCTGTGGAAAAAAATGTATATAGGATTAAAAATTTATAAATAAATAAACATAAAAAAACATTAAAATTATTAATCATTTTGCAAATGAAAAAAATGCAATAACGCAATACTATGGTGAGTAGAAAAACTTCAGAACGTAACATTTACATCATTATAATTTATTTCTACATGAAAAGCTCTGATCTCTACAGTGCTGGTCACCTTTACTTTCCTTTTCCTGCTGAAGCTGCTGCTCATTTTCCTCTTCTTTCTTCTGCTGCTGCTTTTTCTCCTTCTCCAGCTTTTTTCTTTCAAAGTATTGTCTCTTCTCTTCCTTCTCTGGAGATGAATATGCAGACAGAAAAAAATGTATTCAACATTACAGTATTACACTGATATAAGGATTTCTCAGAACTCTAAATCATTGATATGTTTAAACTTTATCTCATCTCTCAGTCATCACTGTATTGAATAGCGGAATTTATTTTGATCACAACATTAGCATTTAAAAAACAAAAGACATTTTGACAAGTTAGCTGTGAAAACTGGCATTTACATGTGTTTTATATCAGTTAGATTGTAACTCCTGAATGTACATCACACGCCATCAGAATGTAATCTTAAATGTAAAACATTTTAACAGCATTTTAATTGATTTAACATTTAAACCTTCACTTACTTTGTTCTTTCCATTTCCTCCAGTCTACAATTTTTTCGCCCTGGAAACATAATTATTATAAACACGTGATATTAAACTGGCATAAACAAAGCTTTTGCACGGATTTAGACAACGAATGTGACACAAAACAACCTGACAATGTACATAATTGTTTATCATATCAAATGTATAACGAGCACAGTAATATGAAAAACACAACATAAGTTCAAACCTTATCATTTAAGAAATTATTTGTTTTATTTTTCTTCACGGGAGGTTCATCAGCCATGTTTTTCTGAGTGTGTTCCACCTGCTGGGATCCTCAAGAGAACACACACATTTGAGATATTAGGTTCCTAATGTTTTTCACCAACACTGACTTAATTTGCATGTAGCACAAAATTCAATAATTCCTACAATGAAAATATAAAAGTCCTATATTATTATTTTTTAGAACATCTATCAATAATTAATACCCAAAACAGGCGAGTTTTCGCGGACCCTGCGGTGGTTGAGAGTGTTGTGACGGACGGATTTCACAGACGCACTTCCTTTACAGAAAAGGCTCTGAGTAAAGAACATCGCGAGCTCGAGTCTCAAATTAAAGCATCAAAATATCAGAGCTAAACACCCAACAGCGGATTAAACAACACTGAACAGCTCTATAAGTACCTCGACAACACACATCACATCATGGTAAGAAGAAATTAGTTCTAGTGTCGTGTCGTAGCCTTTGTTTAGTGCGAGTCTGTCTGACATGTGGCCGTGTCTGTTTATGTTCCTCTTCAGTAATATTTGCGTAATACTTTTAACTGAACTTATATTCTATACTTAACTATACTGTACTGTCTATATATATATTTTGTTTATGTAATCTTTTAATATTATATATCATTTTTGTCGTATCTGTAATATTTCATATTAAATGTAATATTACATATAAGTCAAACGTAAAAATATAGTAATAATTATTGCAAATTTTAATTAAATGTGCAAATTTGTTGTGTGTTCTTACGTTTTTAACAGTTTTTGCTTATTTAAATATGTCTACATAGTTTTTTATTCACTTTTGTTTTTTTATTTTGTGTTTTATATTTATTTATTTTAGTACATCAGGTTAAACCAAAGAAAATAAGAATTGCATAGTATAAGTATAATAATAATAAAATAAGTGTATGTATATTTTATTCCAGTCAACAGTCATTGTATGTGATATGGAAGCCCGTTTCTGCCACTAAATAAAAAAACAAAAAGGTTATTGTGACTTTTTATCTCACAATTCGGACTTATTCAGACTCAGAATTGTGAGATATAAAGTTAGAATCATGAGATATAAAGATATAATAGTTTTAAATTGTTCCTGTGTCTGTGTACAGCCGCAGAACGAGCACATCGAGTTACATCGCAAGCGTCATGGCTACCGTCTGGACCACCACGAGAAGAAGAGGAAGAAGGAGAGCCGTGAGGCGCACGAGCGATCGCACAAAGCCAGGAAGATGATCGGCCTCAAAGCCAAACTCTACCACAAACAGAGACACGCCGAGAAGATCCAGATGAAGAAGACGTGAGCGTTAATCACAGCTTCAGTTTGGTGACACTACATGCAAAAATGATCACAGAGGTTTTCCTAACTATTGTTTATTTGTGTTCAGCATTAAGATGCACGAGCAGAGGAAGAGTAAACAGAAGGATGATGACAAGACTCCAGAAGGGGCGGTGCCAGCTTACCTGCTGGACAGAGAGGGCCAATCACGCGCCAAAGTCCTGTCCAACATGATCAAACAGAAGAGGAAAGAGAAAGCTGTAAGCATCCAATCAGACTGCAGATTTCAAATCTGGTTTACCTTAGACTTTTCAATGGTGTCAGTAGATTTCTGAAAGATCATGTGGTATTGAAGACTATTGTAATGATGCTGAAAATTCAGCTTTGATCACAGGAAGAAATTATAATATATATATATATATATATATTTACATGGAAACAGTTCTTTTAAATTGTAATAATATTTAACAGTTTTTACTGTATCTTTGATTAAATAAATGCAGCCTTGATAAGCAGAAGAGACTTCTTTCATTAACATAAAAAGAAATCTTGGTAGTGACACATTACGAACGGTTGCAAATACCAAGGTCATGCTGCCTTTTTTGTCCATGCTAAGCATGAGGTTTCTTTTAATGTGCATCTTTAGGGAAAGTGGGAGGTTCCTCTACCGAAGGTCCGAGCGCAGGGTGAAACCGAGGTTCTGAAGGTCATCCGCACAGGAAAGAGGCAGAAAAAGGCCTGGAAGAGGATGGTGACCAAAGTCTGCTTCGTAGGAGATGGATTCACACGCAAACCGCCAAAATATGAGCGCTTCATCAGACCCATGGTAAAACATCACAGGTGCACTCTCAGACTGGTCAAAAAAGCGTCTTGAGAGAGTTGTGACCATAAAAAGCCCAAAAAGTGCTTTACTATTATTGTAGTTTTATCTGTATTTTAAAATGTAATCTTAATTATTTTTATTATATCATTTTATGTTTCTATTCATTAATTTTTTTCTTAGTTGTAATTAAAGAATACAATATTATGTAATATTAATGATCAATTTATTCCTGTTGAAAATAAAGCAAATGAAATATATATATATATATTCATATATATTTTTTATTAATATAGCTGTTATTTTGAATGTCTACAGGGTCTGAGGTTTAAGAAGGCACATGTCACTCATCCTGAACTGAAAGCCACGTTCTGTTTGCCCATCCTGGGCGTGAAGAAGAACCCCTCCTCCTCACTCTACACCACTCTAGGGGTCATCACTAAGGGAACAGTCATTGAGGTCAACGTCAGTGAGCTGGGATTAGTCACGCAGGGTGGAAAGGTCATCTGGGGTGAGTTTCTGATTGTCTTTTCTCTTTCTGTCAGTGCAGTCCTTGTGTTTCGCAGGATATAAACTATATATGATCTTGTGTTTCAGGTAAATACGCCCAAGTGACAAACAACCCAGAAAACGATGGTTGCATCAATGCTGTGTTGCTTGTGTAATGGAAACCTGATCGAACTGTGCCTCCAAATGCAGACGGGAACGACGCTAATGTGGAATACTGTTGTCATCAGAATCATAATACAAGACGACTTAAAGACAGTCGATGGAGTTTTGTCTTCACATCTGGACCCAAAGCTCACAAGAACGTGTGAATCTGAAATAAAGTGCTGTTTATTTTTCAACTAAAACGTTTCTGTTCACATTTATTTATTCGGTTCTGTGTTAGGAGAACAGCTGAAACACTTCTGTGCTGTGATGATGTCACTGCAATATCACTGTGTTTACGCCCATCATTCAGATGCCATAAAAAGTAATCATTTACAGAGTTATTTTAAGTGAGATTTAAAATAGGCCAAAGATGTATCTGTTACTTTTTTTACGATTCAACATGATAATGGAAAGTCATATCCAGCAAATGATGATTCTGTAATAACACAACGTACATAATTTATATTAAATTGGGCATGTTTAAGTAATTAGACTCATTCATGTAATGTTTTTGGTAAATCTGCACATTTTTAAAAATCGTGATTTCTGGACCTCTGATGTTTCTATGTTCTGTTAACCCCTTAACTGTCACCGTTCCGAATACGGGACACCTACATTTTTTTTTAATATATGTCCTGAATTACATCTTTTTAAGCTTGTATAGTACTTTTTCATGTGTTTTCCCGAAAATGGGGGTGACAGTTAAGGGGTTAATATCTAGGATTGGCATCTGATGGACATCTGTCTCAGCGATAAGTCTAATAGTTTTAACTCTTTAGTGGTTAATCATGGACCACTGGGACACTCAAAAAGATATATAAATGACCTTGTCTGTGTACAATAATACAATTCTCAAGACTGAGTCTGTTTACATCATACAGCTTTTATCAAAATCCCTACGCAGATTGTATCCTTCATGTATCTTGCCATTTTATCTTGGTGCACCTCCAAAATAAAAGATTCATGACTGTTCCAAATATGAAATTAATCAAGTCATTTTTTCCCCTGTTAAGGTAAACAAGGCACTGTGATGTACTCAACAAAGCCTTCAATCAGAACCAGTGGCACATATCGACGAAAAGAAAACACATCCCGACGGTGACAAATTGCAGAAACAAATGATCTTTAGGTTTCATTGGTCAAAATGAGATTCAAGGTGTCTTCTGGGTCGTCATCATCAAAAAGGCAAAAATAAATGTATATTTCAAGATGAAGGCAAATTAAGTTCTCCCCTCATGAGAATTAATACAAATCATTATAAAATCGCTGACAGTGTTTTTACGAGCTCTACAATGTGCAAAGTCGTTTAATAAAAAGCCTCCTCCACAACTTCATCATCTTAAACACAAACGCCCTTGAGAACAAGGACTTCAGCAGCTGAGGCGACATTAATAAAACAGTCTCCATTAGTGTATAAAACACCTGTGATTGAGTAAAAACATCCCCTGCTTCAGAGAGCGTGTAATTCAGTCTGACAAGCAATTCTTAGTTCTGTGAGAAAAAAAGCACACAGAAGAGAACCAGTTTGTTGTCTCGGAGTCTTTGTTTTGTCCCCTCTCAATCAAACATAGAAGTCCAGTCTGCTGGAAATGACCTTGCAGCCCTTCATGGAGAAGACGCGCTCCTCTTTAGGGAAGTAGTTCAGATCACGGGCCATTGTTTCAACCACTTCTTTATCTGGGGCACGACCCTTGGAGACCATCTCAGCTAAACCACACTGAATGACGTGCTTGTACTCCAGAGGAAGAAACGGCACGAAGAAATCCACCAGATTCTTGTCGATTAAACTAGTGTGCCAGAGACCACCTGCGGGAAGAGAGAAGCATGATACAAATGGTCTGAGATCTACAGTGAAACTGATAAACTAATGCGTCATATTTTAGCAAATGTGAAGAAGCGAGACGTACTGTTTTTGTTGTTGAAGACAGCCAGTGTCAGTGCCGTCTCTAGATCCTTCAGCTGTATCTCCTCTCGTTCTCTACCTTCCTTCCAGAAGTTCAGAGCCACCTCAACGATCTTCTCACCTCCGGCGTTGCTGTAACAACAGAAACAAGGTTGCTCAAATATGCAGTAGTCAACATTTGAAGTGCATCATCATAGTTGTCCTAAGACAAGAATAGGTATTGTTTTTGATTTCTGACGACTCTGACCTGAGGAAGATGAAGATGGCCTGTCTGTACGAGACTCCATTCAGGTTGTCATAGAAGTCCAGGTAAGGTTTTATACTGTCAATCAGCCCAGGATGCATTTTATCCATTTCATCGAAGATGAACATCGAACGCGAGCAGAGGGAAACATTCCCTCGTATCCACTCCTGTAACTCAGTCTAAACACACACAAACATACTTTTTTTTAACCAGATGCGACTATAAAACACTTGATTTAATCACCATACTAGATGCTTTGTGTTGGTGCGGTGAATATATATATAAAGTCATTTCCATGTATTTGCATTACCTTGTATTTGTTAATGTGAGCCTCGTGAGGAAAGTGTGCTGTCGCTGTAAACAGATGAACGAAGTTGCTCGTCATGCCTTTCTGGTAAATATTTTCCGCTATAAGCTGGCTCACGAAGTTCTTCCCGGTCCCGGTCCAGCCGTGGAGGGACAGAACCAGCGGTTTCTTTGGGTTTTCATTGTTCATGAAGCCTGTGACGGCTTTCTGGATGACCTGAGCAGCAACGTGCTGCCCGTAGAGCTTTGTATCGAGATCATACTTTAGACCTGTGGATGAGAGGACAGGTTTACAGCAAACTCCTGCATTTAAAATGAGTAAATTATTAAATATGTTTAATTGTTTTCAGTGGGATTATTATAGTTAACTGAAAGTAAAATGAAAAGCATTACATCATTCAGATTGCTTATAGTCCAGACTAAAGTCAAATAATATTATAATACACTTTTAACAACGTAGTCAACATTTGAAGTGGATCTATAAAGGTTGAAAGTTATCACATTTTGGTTTTAGGACAACTTTGATCCACTTCAAATATTGACTACTGTAAAATACATTCCTAACATTTTTTGCACAAAAAAAAAAAAAAAATTCTGTTTAATAATTTGAAATTAAAAATGTAAAATTAAAAAATAAAAATTTCATCAATTAAAGATAAAAATATTTTGATTGATGAACTAATAAATACAATATTTTATAAAAACAAAACATTAAATGAAATACGTGAACTCACTTCAGCCAAAGCATGATTTCTCCTTTTTATTTAAAATAAAATAAAATTACTAAGAAAAACTAAAGCTATGATAAAAACATAAAACAGAATTACCTAACGTTCATATAAAAGTAAAACCTAATTTAAACTATCAATAAAGACTATAGTATTCCGCAAAAATAACAAGACAAAATACATGTTCACAATCTGCTCAAATCAAAATGCTTGTGAATGAACAAATCATTGAGATAATAAGGCAAGTATCTTTGTTTACTATTAATATTTGAAAACAAACAATTTGGATGCAATCTTTTTAAGAATGAAAACACGTCATTATTATTTGCATTAAAAAAGCAATTCTATAAATGAACAGAATCATAAAGAACGAGAGAAAGAAACATATGTGTACTAGTGGATTGTCGCTTTCGACCGTAATAATGCACAAAAGCATCACCCATATCACCACAGGATAAACTAACACACACACACTGATCAAAAGTTCACCTGTTGCATTAAACCGTAGCCAGTTTTCGTCGCACGTTTCATATAAATATCGATAGAGTTTACTGCCCAGCATCGCAGCTCCTGTCCCCAGCAGCACTGAGGTGGTCACGGGCTCTATGGCCTCCACGATCAGCCCTGAGATCAGGAGTAAGTGCAGTACGGTTGTCCATGTGCCAGGCCGCCGAGCTTTCATTTTACTAAATAAATCATCGATTTTTTGTTTTATTGGAAACTGAACGGAGGGGGAAAAGAACGACGAAGGATCCAACTCACAACCCCGCCACTTCCTACTTGGGAAGAGTGACGTCGATTACGTGCGACGCATGACGCATGCGCGCTGCGCTCGGTTCAACAGTACATGTTGACACCGTTTTGGTCAACGGGTCAAGCATTGCTACGCTGTCTATATTACATATATAAACGTTTTAAAATAAAATATATGCCGACGAAGACTGGGGGAATTATATTTTTTAAATGTCGCGATAAATAAAACTACTTGCAGATTTAAAACTGTGAGAATTAGTGCTTGCGTTACCAAAAATGTTGACGTTATTAGCGGAGTTATGATTTTTGTATGTTAAGTAAGCTAAATATCAATGCAATTAATGCTAATAAATTCGGCATGTACTGACTTATTAATGCTGGCACTAGTATGGAATCAATTATTTTTATTAAGAATAAATATGGATTTTATGTTTTTATATTAAATTTAATAAAAGGTACATTTTGGATTTTGTAAGTCATCACATTTCAGACGAAACACAGTAATCATGAATGCTTCCATTTTGCGTTTCGAAACAACAAATAACGACAAAGCAACTCTTGCAAACCTGTTTTGTTGTGCGATATCCACTCCGGTCTGCAGCATTCCTGGAAGTAATAGAGCACGTTCTGATAACTGGCCAGGAAGCCGGTGAGTGCCGCGGCCATACCGACCGCGATGCTGGTGCTGATCGGCTCTATCGCCGCCGTCATCGACAAACTCCAGCAAATACAGCCGGCGAACAGCAGCCGACATCTCACCCGCATTCTGCTGCCAGACACCGAGGAGAGAAACGGATGCTAATCCGGTTCAGTAAATAATAATGCGCAACTTCCGTAAACCGAATCAAAAGCGTTCCACGACATGACGTCACGTACGCTTTCAAAATGCTGTTGTGGTTTCGCGTTTTTTACTTTAAAAATTCTCTACACCTACACATTTGTCTCTGGTAAACAGAGTGAAGAAAGTAAACCTGTACGTAACTTGTAAGTCATTTTTTTGGTAAATTAAACCCTACAGATTTTAACTGTTCTTTTTGTAATATGGTGAGGGACTTTGTTTCGTTTATTCTGGCGGCATTGCTGTCATGTGTTTTAAAAACTGGAAATATTTGACTAGATAATAGATCACTGACCCTGTCTTTGTACAACATGTTTTAATTGGTTTTACTTATATCCCCTCAAATAAAAGGAAAGAGTACTAGCCTGCTTTAAGTACAGTGAAGCCAATCCTTTATTTTTGGTTCTTGAAAAATTGTATTTTCCAATTTATTTTAATTATTTATTTTCATAATTAGAAAGCAATTAAGACTGTCTCCATTTATGAGTCCTGTCAAAGTATTATAATAGGCTACAAGTTGTTTTATGTAATAAACCAATAATAGTCTTAGGTTCTTTTTTTCTTATCCTGTAAATTGTACGCAAGTTAACGCAGTTGGAGCTCCTGTATATCGCTGAACTGTGTGCATATGTAAGCACTAAGAGGTAAATTTACAACCGAACTTACCTGCAGTGTGTACATGGCCATTATTAAAACATTACAATATACAAGGTCATCGGAAAAAATAATCCAAAAGCAGTGTATACATTACTTTAACTTTTTAAGTGGCATTTTAAAAGTTGTGGGGACAAAACTTTATTTAAAGAAACTTCTTCTTGATCTTTCTTGTATCTTCCTTGAAAACATGCCTTGTCCTGTCAGACGGGTGGTTTTGTGGAGAATGAATGCAGAAAATATCCATTAAATCTTTGTGATTGTTTCCTCTCACTGGTTTAAACATAGAAGTCCAGTCTGCTGGAAATGACCTTGCAGCCCTGCATGGAGAAGACGCGCTCCTCCTTAGGGAAGTAGTTCAAATCACGGGCAATCTTTATAACAACCTTTTTATTTGGGACATGACCCTTTCTGGCCATCTCAGTCAATCCACACTGAATGACGTGCTTGTACTCCAGAGGAAGAAACGGCACAAAGTAATCCACCAGATTCTTATCTATTAAACTAGTGTGCCAGAGACCACCTGCAGGAAGAGAGAAGCATGTGCAATTATAAAAGGCTATGCAAATGTTAGGGTTATGCTGTACTTCAGAAAACAGACATCTGAGGCCAGTTGACTGATTTGATTTAAGCTTTTAATAAAAACTTGTGTCGTATACCATATTGCTAGTGTTGGCATTTCATAAATACACTGGTTACTTAAGACATGTAACATACTGTTTTTGTTGTTGAAAACAGACAGAGACAGTGCCGTCTCTAGATCCTTCAGATGGATCTGGAATCGTTCTTTACCAAGCTTCCAGAAATCCAGAGCCACCCGAACAATGCTCTCACCTCCAGCATTGCTGTAAAAACAAAAACAACTGGTAACCAAGGCTGTCTGAAAAAAAAAAGAAAGGAAATAAATAATTTATAAAATATATGATCAAAAGGTTGAACTTTTTTTTTTTGCCCAGCACAAACACACCTGAGGAAGATGAAGATGGCCTGTCTGTAAGACACACCATTCAGATTATTGTAGAAATCCAGGTAAGGTTTTATACTGTCAATCAGCCCGGGATGCATTTTATCCATTTCATCAAAGATGAACATTGAACGTGAGCAGAGGGAAACATTCCCTCGTATCCACTCCAGTAATTGCGTCTAAACACATGCAAATGTTCATTTAGGATAATGAAGGTGAACATATTAATTCATAATTATTGAATATATATAATTTAATTATCATAATTAAAACTAGGGATGCACCGATACCACTTCGTCCAGAACTGGCCAACAACGATACTTTTATTTTTGCTGCTGGCTGGTACAGAGTATTGATATGATACCGTGTATTTTCATTGCATATGGAAATCCTTAAAAATAATGGGTACAGACACCAAAGGAACATGCAGCTTTAAGTTTATATTTCCAAATAGATATTTCCTTCAATTATTTTATTACCTTCAATTAACATATATTTTACAAGCTTTTGTTATACTTACTGTTCTTTTTTCTTTTTTTGTTTAACAGCACATCAGATCTGCTCCACTGCAGTGGCTCAGCAATCACAAAACATTTTCCTCTTAAAATGTAGCCAAGTAGTCAAGCAGTGTCTATCTGCTAGTGTCTAACGTGTGCATTGCTTTACTTACCCTTCTTGTGTTTTAAACAAACAGACATTTCTGTGCAGGGATATTCCTCAAAAGTGTGCTTTGCTTATCAGCTCATGTACATCAGTTATACAGGCATGCAAATTGAATGTTTAACATTATATTAATAACATTAATGTACTTCATAAATATGCTTGATCGCTAATAACTCCATACTG
>JAUMHG010000069.1:1590071-1605879 GCA_032359395.1 Enteromius anoplus | reverse complement strand
TATTGATTCTCTGAATATAAATATAGGCATGTAAATATTTTAAAATGTATGTTTGTGTATTTATATTTACAAAATAAATAAACATGGAACACGCATTACGGAAACAAATTACAGCTACTCATTTTACAGCACTATTATTATTATTAAAATGACATTAGAAATAAAAGAAATTAGTTATAATAAGTAAAAAATAAAGAAATAAGTTATTAAAATGAAAATCTAAATAAGAAATAATACTTTTGTACAAACAAATATTATTTAAAAAATGTTTACAACTGTAAAATAACCATAAAATTATTAAGGGCATTTTTTAAATATCAAACCAACAAACTTTTATTTTGTTAAACCTGCAGTGAGCCAGTTTTCATTGACAAACTGCTCATGTGTAAATGAACACGGTGCCATGTTTCACTCTGAAAAACACTACACATATTGCTTCAGATAAACTGCAGCCCTAGTTATGATGGAGGTTTTATTAAAGAAGTCCCTCTAAATGTGCTTCCTGTTCATTTACACGCACTAAGGGACGAGTCTGAATTGTTTTATATGTTAATTGACAGCATGGAGTTCCTTCAGGAGGACTTTCTGCAACCTTAAACCCCCGTTTGGGTCTGTGTGAAGTGCAAAGGTCGATGTCAGAGGGTGTTCGCATGGAAAATCCTCCTTGATTTCACAGAAATGTCCTCAGTGGGACAACAGAAGCTTGCAGCAGGCAAGAGCTGCGAGCCGGTCTGCTCACGAGTGGGTAATACTGTATAATTCAGCACGCCTAGGGGACCGGGACGTCTCGCTCCACACATATGGACACACAGGGACACTTGGGCTGTGCATCAAATGACTCACTCGCTCGGGCTCGTCGAGTGACGTCAGATGCTTGGAGTCAGGACACGACAAGGTGATCCAGATCTTCAGGTGGAGGCCGAAGCTGAAGCTGTTGTTGTTTAGCTCAGGGTCTGTCGCTGTAGTGTTTAGTTCGTAGTAGCAGCGGAGAGGAGTTGAGCCTCAGGGTGACAACAGAAGGCTTGTTAAAGGACTTGTTGCCCACTGGCTTTATCACATGATGCTGCCTTCAGGGGAAGCTGGGGATTTCTGAGCCCTTAAAATGACCCAGAAACAAGGGCAGAATGTGTCAACAGATTGGCTTAGATGAGAGTGATTCTTAAAATGATAATCTGTCCTAACTGGGACGCTTCTGTAATGAGCGCAGGTCTGGTGCAGACAGGAGTTTGTTTTTGGTCAAAGTGTCTTTTAAGCATTCCAGTCATTATCAAACTGTACTGCGTGTGTTTGCTAAACAGTGTGGAGTGCAAACAATAAACTCTAGCATCTCACACAGTATTTACACTACAACCAGTTTAGTCTACGCTCATTTTAATCTCAACAGCTGATTGAGATTTACCGCTAGTCAAAGAACCGGCTTTTACTGAAATGCCCATGAATAGATCGACCATTAAATCACCCAACCCTAAATTGTACTTCTTTTTTTTTTATTGTACTGAGCAGATATGTGCATATACTTATGGCATTTATTTATTTTATATCAGTATTTAAACTTTTATTAAATATTTATTTAAAAAAATGCGTATAAAAACAATTTCACAGTTAAATACAATTTTTATAATTTGGTTTTATAATTTGAACTAAAATCAAGTATATACTTAGTACTGTTAAAATGTTTGAGGTTTTGTTTTTAAAGAAATTAATACTTTTTATCAAGGAAGGATGCATTCAATTAATTAAAATGGATAATAAAGACAAATATAACATTAGAAGACATTCCTATACTTCTGAACTTTCTGTCCATCAAAGAATCATGAAGAACTAAATGTATCTCAGTTTACACAAACATGAATCAATGTTTTCATCATTGCTGATAATAAGAAATCTTTCTTGAGCAGTAAATCAGTATATTAGAATGAAGGATCAGAAATCATATAACTGATTTACATAATCAGTTATCATGTATGTAGTCATAAGAGATGCGGTGAATAAACAAGACCAGACTTGCGCTGTCAGTCAGGGTCTGAGTATCAGACGTGTTTGTGATTGGTTTTGACAGCTGTGTCTTCACAAAATGCCTTTGGTGTGTTCTGTTGTGCCTGTAAGCAGAATGACATTGTGTTCATAACCGCCCTGTGTGTGTAGGATCAGGCGCGAGCCCAGGCGGAGTTATTGAAGAGACAGGAGGAGCTAGAGAGGAAAGCCGCTGAGCTGGACCGCAGGGAGAGGGAAATGCAGTCTCTCAACGCATCAGGAGGTGAGTAATTAGCCTCGCGTCAAGCCTGTCTGTGCTGCATCGCTTATTCTGGGCAGAAGCCGCCCACTCGCACAGGAAGTTACTGACACGTAAAGTCACCTACCACACAACAAATGGAACCTGTTAGTCTCATTTATAACGCTTAAAACCCCCTTCACTTGCAGCTTATTGTGAAGAAAACTCATAAAGTGCATAGATTGCATCATATTTGGTGTTTTTCTTCGCTGGTTCCAAAATACTGCCTGTTTTGCTCAAACACATCAAACTTTAGCACAAAATAGGATGTTTTTTGTAGCATTTTTGCTTTTGATGATCATTCGTAAGATTAAAAAGTCTTGTATTCTCAGCAGAACACACCACAAGGTCATGATTTCTGAGGCCGATTACGACAGTTTGTTCAATTCCTGACCCATTTTAATGTGCACGCCATTATTTTATGTCTTATCATGATTTTCCACTGCTTTGCAGATTGTAAGTTGAACTATAGTTTTAAATATTTTTTGGCCACTGAAACTGGAGCATTTGATGGTTTTTGATAAGTGCATAAAAGCTGACATTTACAGAACATAAAAAAAAACTATGCATTGAGAAAGATTTGTTGATATTTTTGAAATCATAAATAAGTGGAAAAAATGAAACTGATGAGGAATAAAAAAATGGATAGTTTTGCAATTTTAAAAGGAGTTTAAAATTTTGATTGACCATACTATTACCATGTTATTACTGCAGTAACCCCTTTTTTTTGTATGTTGGTATTTTCAGTCATCTATAAAGATCTTAAAATCATTTTCATGTCGGTAAAATAAGACTAGGCTTCAGCTTACACCTTTTATGGATAATGTGTAAAATTTCAGTCAGTTGTAGCCATTTTTGTGTGCCATGTGCGTCTGTATGATCTGACAGTATCATGCTTGTCATGGTTTAGAGTGATTTACAGTCTCTTTATGAGGAGGAGAGGAAGAACAATTACTGTTCTGTTTCCTAGTTCTGCACCCCAGTTTACTGCCTGCTGTTATCAAGCTCCTTTTACATCATCCACCTTTCTTTCCACTTTTAATAGATTTTCCTGTTTCCTTTTTGTTTGTAAGGGAGGAAAAACAACTGGCCGCCCCTTCCAGAGAAGTTTCCCGTGGGTCCGTGTTTCTATCATGACATATCGGTGGACATCCCTGTGGAGTACCAGAAAACCGTCAAGATCATGTACTATCTGTGGATGTGTGAGTAACCCTTTACCGATCCCATAATGCCAACAGTCCTAAAACGGTAACCAAACATACTGCCAGCCAATCACAACAGAGGACATTTACATGTGCAGTATGAGTCTTAAAGGTACAGTAACAAATACAGCCTGTTTAGTTCTATGCTGTAGGTCAGACAAAGGAGGAAAATATTCATACTAAATGCTAAATTGGAAACCTTGAAATAACACACTTTCTAAATGCACTTTTTTTTAAAGAAATGCAATGGAAATGAAAAATCAGCTAGTGTAGCCCTCATATTTTCAGGTTCCAAGTCTGTTTAAACCCGAAAAATTATTGGAAAAGAGACCAAAAATTTGTAAACTAGATTATTATTAGCTGTTTAAGTTTTAAATGTTGCTGTAATATTTTTGCATTTTAATTCATTTAAAAATTGAGAAAAAATTATATTAAAAAATATTATTTTTTTATTATGTTATCATGTTAATATTGTGTAAGTTAGCTGTATTTTTTGTTATTTTTTTATTAAGATTAATTGGAATGCAAACTAAAAAGTAATTTAATTTTCATATATCTATATATATATACACACACACACAAAAAAATCCAAATATATCAAACTAAACTAAATCAAAACTTTTTTACATCAAAAGGTTTTCAAACTCATTTTACTCGTATCAACTTGTGAAAGCTTTTTAATGGGAAGCGCTTCTGGGTTTTGGTTTGTGTAATGACAGTGTAAAGAGCAGTGTTTGTGCCTCCCAGAGAAACTGGTGGTCTGTTTGATGCGTTTCATACCGCATGAGATAAGTCACATGATATTAGTCGCGTCATGTGATTAGTATCAGACTGTTAGTTTTGCCTGATCTTGTTTAGTAGGAATTAGGAAGGGAACAGGGCAGAGAGCGCCAGAGACACTTGAGGAACTAAAGGCATTCTTGGCAGTTGTGTAGTGAAGGTGGTTTTCTCACGCTGCCAAATTCAACACCAAAACAATGACATTGCGGACTCCATAACTCAAATTAAATGTGTACTGTCAAATTTGCAAGGCTGTTATTTTTTTGGGCAGTCCCATATTCCAAAGATAATATATGCACGGTGTAACTATAATATTAGACTGTCCAATCTGAAAATGATTAGTAAATCAACCGTCTTAAATTGACACTCTTTTACATTCATAATATAATGGTGTTGTTGTATAAACGTTAGTTAACTACATTAATTACTACAGTATGAACAATACACACTTCTGTTCTTCTGTGAAAATCTCTTCTGCATTTATTTGATGCGTCATAATTTTGCGATTGAAAATACCTGGTTTGCTAAAGGAATATGTTGTAGAATATAATTCATTGCTGAATTTTCAGCATCATTACCCCATTCTTCAGTGTCACGTGATCCTTCGGAAATCATTCTAATAGGCTGATTCTAGAAATATTATCAGTGTTATAAACAGCCTGAATATTTTTGTGGAAGCTACGATATACTGTTTCTGAATTCTTTAATGAATACAAGGCGTATATTTGAAACTGAAATCTTGAATGATGGGTTACGTGTGGCTCTGCTGATTGTTCAGTCTGGCTTTGAGCTCTGCAACTTTCTGTGACTGAAGAGGCTGTGCAATGATTCAGTTAATAGGCCGCTTTAATTATTAACAGATTCTTGGATGAAACATTCATACAACTTGTGAATTTCTCATTTTTGTTCTAGTATCAGTTTAATTTGTATTTGATAAATTGTTAAAGGTTGCTAAATGGTAGCCACATTACATATTTTAGTCATAGTTTTTTATTTTATACATATACGTAACCTTTGCAAAGAGGAAATACTTTAATACATTAGTAAAACATTTTTTCTTCATATGTTCTGTCAATGTGACGTTTCTTCATTGTCTCTGTTCTCCTGCAGTCCACACGGGGACGCTGTTTGCCAATATATTCGGCTGTTTGTCGTGGTTCTGTGTAGATGCGTTGAGGGGAGTGGATTTTGGTCTGGCTATGCTCTGGTTCATGCTCTTTACACCCTGTTCATTTGTCTGCTGGTACAGACCTCTGTATGGAGCTTTCAGGTACACACACACACACACTGATGTTGGTTTTTGTGGTTCATGGGGACTCTCCATAGGCATACTTTTTTGTTGTATGCTGTATTGCCCTACACCTACCATACACCCAAACCTTTTTCAGTGTCCCTGTCATTCAAAAGGCTTAACGGAGTGCATTTTTAGATTTTCAAAAAAAGCCTTTTGAATGACAGGGACACTGAAAATGTCCTCATAAATCACCTTCATATTGTAATATCCTTGTCATACGCATGTCATTATGCATCACAGAGTACCTTTGTGGAGAAGTGAGACTATATAACAGTTTTCTTTCTCTCTTTCTGTAGAAGTGACAGCTCTTTTAGGTTCTTTGTATTCTTCTTCATCTATATCTGCCAGTTTGGTGTCCATGTTCTGCAAGCCATTGGCATTACAGGTTGGGGAGCCAGGTGAGGAAACACACACAAATCAGAAATTAAACCAGACAAAAGGGCTTAAACACAGCTGGAAGTGATAAAAATAAAATAGAATATCTAAAGCATTTAAGCATTTGTGATTTTTGTAAAAAATAAAAAAAAATAATATATAGCTTTTTATGATATATGGTTATTTTATACTTACCAATATAATTGTGTATTGTTTTGATTCTTTGTTTAATGATGCATTTAATTGATTCCAACCCCAAATTTCTGGATTGTTTAATATGTAACTAGAATTAAATGCCTATATTTTATTAGAAATAAACATGTAAAATCAGCAGATTCAAAACAATAAAAATGTTAAAATCTACTACTGTGTAGAGCTGCTTAATCAAACATAGTGAATGGATAATTGTAAAAAATAGTTTGTTTGTTTTAATTATATTAATGTATTTTTTATTTACAGCTGCATTTGAATTACATTTTTTAGGTCAGTGATCATTTTTCACAATGATGAATTTTGTCATTTAATTTGCTCAGATAGATGACCTTCTGTTTTTCATCAAACAACAACATTCCCATAAATGGCAAAAATGCTAATAAATATTTTCAATCAAATCTAGGTGGCAGTTAATGACACTTGATAAAAATGTTAATGTAAAAAAATGTAACACTTTTACTTTACTTCCCTTTCACATGATTTTTTTTTTCTTCCTGCATCACAGTCAGAGTGTAGCACCGTGAAGGTTATGAAGACTGATGTGTTGCTTGTGTTTGTAGTGGCTGGATCTCAGCGCTGACCGGGCTAAACACAAGTATTCCCGTCGGCATCATCATGATCCTGATTGCTGCCCTCTTCACCGCCTCGGCTGTCATCTCTCTCATCATGTTTAAAAAGGTGCTTCACCTTAAACAATTTATAACGTATAAATATAAAATGTGCTTAAGAATGACTTCAGAGCTTAACCAAAACAGTGTTATAAAAAAAGGGATTAAAGTAATTTTTCTTTATTGGGAAAAAAAAAAAAGCTGAAATATAATATAAATAATAAATTTAAAAATTTAAATTGAAAATTAGAAATGGTGACTTGGCAAGAAATTGAAATGAAATAGTTTTATATGAATAAAGCTAAAACTGAAATAAAATATAAAGTTAAATAGAAATACCATAAAAAGCCCAAAAACTAATGAAGGTGATAAAAGCACACGACACAATTATTAAAACTTCCACAAAAATGTAAATAAACTGATTTTTTGAACATTTTGAAAGCAAAATGTAACTAACTGAAATAAAATAAGTTCTAAAAATACGTACTAAAATAACTTAAACTAAAAAAAATGTAATTATAAATATAAAAAAACCTAAAGGACAAAAGCACATAAAATACGCTACAGCTTATACTAATAAATATAAATATAAAAGCTAAAAACTAAATAAGCACATTGACAATTGCTTTTACAGTTTACTTTATTTCTACTGTTATTTTAACCAGGTTCCTAAATATATATATATCAAGTCATTTTCAGTAAATGTGTGTTTATTTGTATGTCCATGAGAATTAGAAATGTTTAGTTGGCAAATAATTGAAATTAAACAAGTTGAAATTTTATAAAATAATAAAATTATAAACTATAAAAATAAAGTATAATTTCTTTTAATTATACATTTTAATTAAACTGAAAAATATTTTAAAAAGCTCATTTAAATGGTTTAATAATTTAACAAATTAGTGCAGTCAAAAGATTAATTACATCCAAAGTGAAAGTTTTTGTTTACATATATGTGTGTGTACTGTGTATATTTATTATGTATATATAAATAAACAAACATGTGTATATAAGAAAAATGTTAGGTTTATATTTTAAATATTTAAATATAAAATATAATTATATTAATGTATATACTGTAAATATTTTGAATATATATATATATATACTGTATGTGTGTGTATTTATATACATAACAAATAAACACACATTATGTAAACAAACTAATTTTGGATGCGATTAATCGTGATGAATCATTTTATGGCACTAAAATAAATACTATAATAGTACAACACTGAACCATAAATGCATGAAGAAGATTTAAGTGGTGTTACAGTCCTTTATTTCTTATTTGACTTCATTTTAATGAGTGATAGTAAAAATCATATTTATTTGCAGGTTCATGCGCTGTACCGAACCACTGGTGCCAGTTTCGAGAAGGCCCAGCAGGAGTTCGCCACCGGCGTCATGGCCAACAAAACGGTGCAAACCGCTGCCGCTAACGCCGCCTCCTCTGCTGCCCGGGGAGCCTTCAAAGAGCAGATCTAATTGGCCCAGAGAACTTCGACTCCACCCATGCTACTCTGATCCCGCCCTCAGCATTCCTCCTAACTGTCTCTACAGCCAATCATCAGCTCCAACTGGCTGTTCAAGACCACACCCACTCTCTGACTTAAGCACTCCTATTACTGACTGAGACCCCGCCCACAGCTCCTCCCCTCCTGTCAAACAGGTGGTGTGCTCACCTGTTCTTTAGCTGGAGTGTGTGTGTGTGTGTGGGACGCCTGTCTGTGTGTAAACAGCCTAAAGAGTCACTTTATACGTTCACATCCCTGTTGGGTGTCAGTTTGTCCTTGTTAAACAACAGGAAGTGAAGTCATCCAGTGTCCTTTTATGAGATCCAAAGAAAAAAGAATGGTTGTGCCCTCACAGGTCTGTCTTACCGAACATCTCCGCTTAAACACACACCGCTTCAAACCACACGTCTAGGTCACAATTAACCTCAAAATCGAAAATAAACATTTTTGTGACAGCTGAGCACGTTTATATGGCTATCATTAACCATTAAAAGAAAAGTCTGTTTTGTTTTACATTCAACTTAACTGTCACAAAAATGTCATAATGCAAATGTCATGTACTTGCATTACAAAATGTGTCCTATTCTGTAGGTATTTTTGGTGTTACATGACATTGTGCATGCAAAAATATGCTTTTCTTTGGATTTTAGGTTATAATAGTAGCTTTTTCTTAACACAGTTTTGCTTATCTTTTAATTTTGGGGCCTTTTGTGCAACAGGATGTGTCTTATTTGGGGTATACCATGACATTCAGCATAAAAATGTGGCTCATCTTTGGATTTTGGCGTAAAGGACGACCTTTCATGAAAACAAAATTGGGCTTTTCTTTCAATTATAGGGTATAATACAACTATTTTTGCCTTATAAATATAAATTATAACTACAAATTTTCCATTTCATTGGATTTCGAACTATAATGTAACTTTCTGCGTTAAAAAAGGTCGCTTTTTGTGGTATATAACATGACATTTTGCATAAGAAAACAATAGACTTTTCTTTGGATTGGATTGTGTGGTGTAATATGACCCTTTTTTGGCGCAATTTGCCCAACTATCATTGTAAATGCGTCATCCTGCAAATGAGCCATCGGTACACAAAGACATCGATCCGATGTGATCGTAAACGCTCCACACGCAACTCAGAAGGTCTCTTTACCTGTAAATATATAAATATAATATATATATTAAACCTGTATGATGACAAAGTATTGACTGATTTTAAACACATGAATGATTTTGAGGCTTTCTGTTTTTTTTTCTTCTTTCTAATAGAGTTGTTTTGGAATGGAAACTAATTCTTAAAAGCGTGAACCACTCAGGATGCGTTCCTGCACATGCATGTATAGGTTTAACTGGAAAACTCCTTTAAAAATCACAATTAAAATCTGTGCATCGCCCCGAACATCGCTAACGACTCGTGGCATTTGTCCTGCAGATGTGTGTAAGACTGGGCCGTGCTGGGCCGTCCTGATGTTGGATCCTGAATCACATTGTCTGTCATCATTTGTCGTTTGAAGCGTAGAGCTTTTTAATCAACATGTGTTTGTTTTATCCACTGGAGCAGAGAACCTTGTAGCCTTGGTTACTGTCGCCAAGAGACAGCCAAGTTTTGCGATTTATGGGATATGCATCAAGATGCAAATTGATCTTGATCTTAACCTTTCAGCAACACTCTGTGTGTGTGTGTGTGTGTGTGTGTGTGTGTGAGAGAGAACAAACTTTGTGTTAATCACCTATTTTCAGTATTGAGTTTGTTTGAAGTCTTTAAATTATAACTTTAAGGAAATAGTTCACCCAGAATGGTCTTTTTTTTGGGGGGGGGGGGGGGGGGTGAAATTTTTGCAATATTTTCTTTATTTTTTTTAAAAATTCACTGAGTGTGTCATATTTGTGCTTTTTTTTTTTTTTTAAGTTGTGTACGGTTCCCTTTACACTCTGTGCGTGTGTGTGTGAGAGAGAGAGTTACTGCAAGTCGTTCTTCCTTTTATAAATACATTTCAACAAATGGCACCTGAATGTTCCTCTATTTTTGTTCGTTTCGAAACACTTTCATTTAAATAAGGAAAAAAAACACACAAAAAAACGCAAGAATCTGTTGGGAGCGCAAGATGACAGATAAACTGATGTGACCTCTTGTGTTTGGTGCAATGGATCGTGGCTTTAAGCTGTCTTTTTTTAATTAGTGATGTTAGTTGACTTAGTTGAAACACTGATATGTGAGGAACGGAGTGAAGAGAGAGCATCACTGGTTGTACTGCTACTACTACATTGACATTATTTAAGAGACGCGAGGGATATTTGTATATTTTGTATAACTAAAGGAACGGTGGCCTGTCGTCCTGGATTTCATTGTACTGTACAAATGCGCTCCTGTCTCGCTCCCTTAGTCGCATGTTGAGTAGTTTGAGTTTTGTATATTTATTGTATTAACACAAAAATAAAATTAAAAAACAACTACATAAACCCCTGTGTCTTATTTATTATGCAATTTTTTTTTTTTTTTTGTTATTTATGTATGTGTATATCTGTTACTGGTTACACATCTTATTTGTGTAATCCATATTAATGGAAAAAAAATCGTACACATTTTATGTGTATAATTAACTTATATTAATTTTTTCTAAATTTAATTGAATGTTTTTCATAAATACATACATGCATGTGTATGCATAATAAATAAACAGTACACGTTATGAAAACAATGTTTTCATTATCATGAAATGCATTATACTTGTAATTGTATACTATTATGTAATATTAAAAGGTTTTGGATATAATCATTAGACAACATGTTTGTTGTTTCACATTAGAAACGAGCAGAAAGGAAAATCTGCTTTTGGTTAAGTGGATAGTGCAAACTCTCCTTTGTTGTCATTCTCAACCTGTCGACTTCACTTTTTTTTTCTTTCTTTTTTTTTGGATGTTAAGCTTATCTTTTAATGTCTCCTACCTCCTTCAGGACGATTGTAGAACATCAGTATAAAGTTTTTTTAAAGCATTTATGCGTTGATATGCTGAAAAACTAAAGCAAATGTGTTCTAATTCCCCGCTTCAAACAAAATCAATAGAAACCATCACAGAAATTCTAATGGTTTCCATTGAAAGACCATTATGAACCATTAGGCTAGCTTTTTTATTATTATTTTATTTTTTATAACAATAAAACCATTTCAAAGTTCGTTGTTGTAGTGGGTTTTGGAGCATTTCTTCAAAATGATTTAACATCCCACCAATACAATCCATCACATACTAGTAGACACCATTATAGTTTCCATAAAAACCAATACAATTCCCATTATAACCATTAAAACCATTACTTTTTCTGTTGTGTTTTTTCAGCAGGGTTCTTTTATGCATAATTGAATATTTAAACACTACGAGATGGTAATTTCAGTATAAAAACACATTTAGACGAGGCGAGTGAAGTAAAATGAGTTATAAAGGGACATAAATCACATATCATAATCATCAATTATTTTAACACGAATATGTATGATCTTTTACATATGTTAACTACAGAGAAAAGTATCTCACATATAGATATTTTAAAAATCCCGAATAAAAGTCTATAAATAATATAAAACATCGTTTTCCTGTAACCTCATCTGATTGAACCAGCCACCAAAGCGTTGAGAAAAGTAACAGGAGTCACGGTTTATCCGGTGGTCTAAATAATAATTTACAATTTAATAATTACAACAAGAAACTTTCATAGCAGGCAGACTTTGAAGATACACAGTAATGGGCGCAAATAAAATAATTATTATTTATAATATTCCCCTTCGCGGAAACGATTAACTCACTTTCTCTCTCAGTAGAGGGCGACACCGCTACTCAGAATTAAAAAGTGTAGTGAGATTAGGTCTAATTTTAAGTTTACAATAATTGTACTGAGATATTAATTCGCTTGTTTCTTTTAGGCTACACTCACCCATTTTAGTACAAACATTTAAAAAATGTATTCCAAATATTTTAATGTATCTATTAAGGACTTGCTTGCACAGTAGGTATTGCATTATTTATGCGCCACCCCTCCATATCGATACCAGGACACAGAGATAAAAACAACAACAAAAGTAGAAATTTTCCCTCATGATTTGACTGTAAAATGAGTCACACCTTTCTTACCTGTGCGGTCACGTGATCGCCGAGGAATGACTGAGCTGCAGTCTTGAAGTGTGTCCGTTCAAAGAGGGAAAAAAAGACAGCCTCCATCCCTGAGTGTGTATAATGGGTTTGTAGGAGTAAAGCTTTTCCTCGTCGGACCAGTTTTTCCAGTCTGATTGAGAACACAAGAGAGAACAGCTCTTATACACTGACACGGAGCGAACATGGCACAATAAAACACACAAAAACAGCTTCAGAGGAGTCACACGAGTCGATTTGAGATCGGTAAGTCATGTTTGGCTTTAAAAAGACGCTTTTTAGCGGTTTGTGTTCTTGTTAAAGGTCTATTTGAAGGTGTGTCACACCTGAGTTCCTCTACCTGTGCGTGTTTTTGATCGAGAAATCCCACAATCCTCCTCGCCTGAAGCTTTATTCATGTACAACATGCGTTTAAACTCTCAGAAATGTTTTTTAATGATTCTTAGATTTAGTTTAAAAGCTAATTCTTTGCTTAAAGTAGGAGACATCTTGCTCTGTGGAAGTTAAACGAGTGCTTGGTGCTTCATTATAGGTTCTTGAGAGCTTTTAAACAAACCTTTATTTTAGTTTTTGAAACCCACAAGTGGCTCTGTGTACAATCATTTAATATCATATTTGTCTTATGCCTGAATAATAATGATAATAAGCTTTTGGGTGACTTGTGCACTGTATTTAGTATTTACTTTGCTTGTTCCATCTGATTATGCACTGAATGAATTGTCAAAAATACTGTAAATGTCCCCTTTATGTCCCCAAGATTTGATTTATGCTTTTAATTTTTACATGCATTTTTTTGCGTGTTTAAACCTAAACCTAAAGGAACTGTCCTGCAGTCAGAAATCAGAGCTAGTATTTATTTATTTATTTATTTTCAAAAGTTTTGTCCTTAATGACAGAGGTGTTCGTTTCATTACTTTCTGTAAGTGAAGACAGAGAAGCAGTTATAGTGTAGGATGTCTAATATTGCTAAATACATGTCGTTTTGATTCCAAATGTACGTTATTATCAGAAAAAAAGGTGCTCATGAAATGGTTACAATTTTAAGATCTTTTGAGCAACAATGTAATATTAATATCGTCTGGTTATTATTAATCAGAGTTTTAAGTCTTGGACATTTAAAATCATGATTTTCAGGCCTGGAAAAATCCCTGAAATTAATCAAATGTGAACAAAATAGTTTTTCCAGGGAAAATATATTTTTTTACATTGTGTAAAATCTAACATAATTATATAATATAATCATTTTCAGAGGTATATTTCATTCTTTCTGCTAATTTAGAGTGTTAATACATATTTCATTTTAGTTAATTGTAAAGTATACTAGCAATTTCTATATGATGTTTGTTTCTTTTAAAAATTCTGTGTATTTAAATTTTTTTAAATGATTTATTTCATGCTAATAACATTTAGAACGCAATATCTTATGTATAAATGTATACAAATTTAATAGAAATTGCGAAGGCTTGTAAAAGTCAGATGGCTGAATTAAGAGGAAGTGTCAGGTTTAATGTACCTTGTACCATAGAGAAACGCTTCTTTTTTTTCCCCATGTGAGCCGATCGTGTGTAAATATAGAATCAGACCGTAAGTTAGTCTAAATGAGTGAACGGTGGGTTTCATCTCTCTGTTGTGAGAATGTCTGGACGTGTTTGGACTCGATTGCTGTTGTGCTTCTGAAATGCGTATTGTCCTGCTGTATGTGGGTTAAATTAAACCGCCTCAGTTCTGTAAAGAGCCGAATTACTCACAGAACTGGTTTCTTCTGTGTCCAGAAGCACCGTAAACATTGGGAGTGGGTGCGGTTGGTAGTGCTTTCTCTTTGAGTTACACTTTCAATCTACAGGTTAGTATTGGACAGATAAACATAAGAGTAACATAAACCTACCTACTCGTTTAACATCTCACATACATTTATGCATTTGGTTTTACACAAAGCCACTTACTTTGGATTCAGGGTAAATATATAATCAGTTCATGCATTTGCTGGGAATCAAGCCCATGACTCTGATGTTGCCTCCTGTTTAAACTACAGTAATCTGAACAGTTAATATATCGGTGGATTACCTGTTTTCACATGCATCTGTATTTTTATAGCTGATAGCAAGTGTGATGCATGTGTGAAAAAAACACCAAAGGCTTAATTTTTTTGAATGGTATCATTATATAATAGAAATTTAATTAAATTAAGATCATTTAACTATAGTTGTTTCAAGCCATCAGCTAAACCATAGAATTTTTAATAGATTTTATAGAAGGTTTGAGATTCTAGAGTAAGATTTGTGATTAGTTTTTATATTTATATTTCTTATTTTCTAGTAAATTTAATTTAATAAAATCTTTTAGTACTTTTGTTGAGATTTCTTTTGTCCTTTTTTCATTTTTTGTGTCTGTATAATATTTCAAATAGGTTTTATTTCAGTTTTAGATTATATTGTAGTGTATATGATAATGTTTATTCTATAATAATAATAATAATAAAATAATAAAAGAATTATATAGAATCGGAGCAATAATATTTGGCAGAAAAGATGCATAACTCATAGCAGTGTTTTATTATTATCAGAGAGATATTATTATATTTCTAGCAATAATATTTCAGCAAGTTTCTATATTAATTTTTCCTTATAGTAATTTTTTTGTTGTGTGATTTTTGTCATTATTTTTTTTGTTTTTATGTCTGTTTAAATTTTACAATTTAAAGTTTTAAATGATACTATTTCAAATGATTTAGCAATAATAACCCTGCATCACAGTGCATTTAGAAACAGTTTGCATAAAATACTTGATTTATTTTCTGAGGCATTCTGTGATTTAAATGTTTTTGTATAATGATTTCTAAACTTAAGTGTGTGTTTATCTGTTTGATAGATCGATTGTAATGGCCTCTGAGTGAATCTATCCGTAAGATCAGGTTGTTTTGTGCATTTACATATTTATTTAATAACCTAGTCATTAAATACAAGACCCCTCCACTGTATTTTACAGCAGTGTCTCACAGATCCAGACTAGTGCGTGCTAGAGTTAAATGACATCAGCAGGTGTAATCTTGTATTCGCTGGAGTTAATTTGCAGGTTAAATGTGCTTGATTGAAACCTCTCCAGACGTAGTTTAGTTAGCTGTGAGTCCAACATCAAGTGCATGGTTAATGCATGACGAGTTAGACCCCCGCTCATCTCCACCAGCTCCTGTTTCTGCTCTCCTGTAGTTGTTTTCTAATGGAGGATACTCTTACCCATAATGCTCTAGCAGCATGAAAGGCCAAACATGTGTAGTGGAGTGTAACACGAATCAGTTTTGTTCTGTAAGCAGACGTTGGAAAACGTAACCTCTGTGGAGTGTTGGTAAACAATGCGCATTAGAAGAAGAAGACAGACTTGTGTATGTATGTATGTGTGTGTGTG
>JAUMHG010000069.1:1543027-1560037 GCA_032359395.1 Enteromius anoplus | reverse complement strand
CATGTGTTAAATTGAACTGGAAATTAGGTGCTGGGCGTCCGGCCAGATGAGAACTGGACCCAACTAAGCCTGGTTCTTCCAAGGTTTTTTTTCCATTCTCTCAAGGATGGGGTTTTGGTTCTTGCCGCTGTCTCTTATTGTTAAAAGCGCTAAATAAATAAAAAAAGTGAATGTGACTAATATTTATATCTTAATATTATACATTATTATTACTGGATATAAAACTATAAATCATAAATAAATAAATAAATATATATATATATATATATATATATAAATGTAATATTAATTCATTAATGTTATTAATGTTTGATATTAATATTTAATAGTCATAATATTTAATTTGTGTTTTTGCACATTTGTTTTTACTCATCAAGGATGCATGGCATCATAGTTAAAAAAATACAATATATATACAATATATTGAATAGAAAGTTCAGAAGATTACTTTTAAAAAAAAAGTGTTTACTGGCACTGTTGATTAATATAGTGCCTTCCTGTGGAATAAAAGTATTGTATTTGTAAAAGTATATTTTTAAGTCCCTCATTTTTTATATTTATATACTTTAGTTTATATTTAATGTTACAAAAACATTTTTGCGAAAGTGAGTAACAAACTCGGTTTGTAGCTTTTTTGAATCATTAACTAAAAAAGTTTTGGGAATTTATGTTGATATATTAATTCGTTTCAATTTTTCTAATTAATATTCATGATGCAGACTCTCCGGCTCGGTCTGATTGGACCGTTTTTGTGCGCGTGCTCGGGGAGGTGAGATGTCACGAGCGTCAGTGGCGACGTGGAGACGCAGAGCTAATAGAGTCAATACAGCCTGAACTTCCACTGTCAAACCCGCTCTACTGGACATTTACCGTCATTAATTACAACTTATTTACTTTCATTCGTCTGAGAATACATCCGCACCTGTCTAGAGAACCGCAAGTAGCTTTTATGAGGCGCTGTCAAATCTGACTTTCATCAGGTAAGTTATGCTGGCAGTTAGCTTGCTAACATGTTAGCATGGAAGCTAACATGTTTGCAATGGATTTCTCCATTCACTCGAGTCTGCAGGCTAATTGTTGCTAGGTGTATAACTAACGTTACCTGGATACTTATTAACTTCTACACTGGCAGTTGTATTACTGAGAATAGTCATGTAGAGTGAATATTTAACCGTATTCTAGTTTGTTTTGTTTGCGGTGGGTATAAAAGCTGCGAAGTGAGTACTTTGGCAGTTTCTAGAAAGCAGTTAGCTGAGGAAAGGCCAATCTATCAAAGTAAATGAACAAGCTACGAATTATTCTAAATAAGACTTTACTAATTGTATGAAATCAAAATTAGCGTGTGTATATTATATACACAGTGGAATATTTGTACTAAACGTTACTGTGTTATAGACGATAATGTAAATTTTGCAGTATCATTTTAACTCCAAGAGTCCTGCAGGCTTTTAAGTAGTTTCCTAAGGGCCATTCATTAGATACCTATCTACCTGTAGTGTTTTGTCACCTGTAATGTTGATAGCAGTGCTGGATTGCATTGAATAAATTATTGATTTCAGTCTTTCTTTACAGTAACATTGAATGAAATGGCAAGATTTGTTGCACGTTTGCTTCGTGCATACTTTTTTTCTATGTTTAATGTGTAAAAGTGGACTCTTGTCACTGTTAAATAAAAAAAAAAAAAACATGCACACATACACACACCCCCACATATACATAAAAACATGTATTATGTTGCTTCTATTAATTACATTACTATTAAAGTAATTAAATTTACATTCCAGAAAGAAGAAAATCAGATCCCAATGCATCGTATTAAAATAAATGACGTGAAGATTGTCAAGGAAAACATTCTTTTTATGCAAATATGATTTTTGTTATGTTATCTGCCAGACTTACACATATGCTATTGACTTCTTGTTGTGAAGTTTGCTTCTTTAAGTTCTTGATATAATTTTTTTTTGGTTGGACAATGATTATGGAATGGATCTACATCAGTCGGTTTCTTTAGGCGTGTGAGACACAAAACTGCTCTCAGGTGTTCCTTGGAAGTTCACGTTATCTTTTTTTGATCAGAACAGACTTAATATGAACCAGGATGTTTAACCAAAACCTGCTTTATGGCAGCTTCTGGGGCACAATTTCACAATCCACATCAGGCAATGTGAAACGCTGGCATGCCAACAATGTGTGTGTAAAGGGTGTATCCTTTACAAAGAGGTGTGTGTGTAGGGCTCTACATGTCAACTCATCAAACCCGTTTTAAGTGTGTTTTTCTCTTCCAAAGTGTATAGTGTAACAATTAGGTGATTAAAAAACGTATTTGTCCCATAATCCTCCAGGTTTTGCTCGGCTGATGATGAGGCTCTGAGGAAGTCTCTGGTGGTTTCCGGGGGCGATGGGTGCAAACACCAGTCAGGTAAGCGACCTGTCAGAGAGCCAGAGCATCCGCACTCTGATTGGTCCAGACTCCATTTCAGAGAACGAGCCCTTCTGGAACCAGCTGATCTCATTCACCTTCACCAGCCCCACCTGCAGGTGAGACGCTCCTCAGACCCCCATCACTGATGCCCCACACAGACACATTCATTCGGACACAAACATTTGCTGCTCTGCCTCAGATATAAGTCATTTATTTTGTTTGTGAAGATTTGTCATTTATTATTAAGCTTATACTAGACATAGATATTAGTATTAATTTTGCTGTTGTTCTCTAAAATAGATTTACTAGGGCTGCACGATATATTGCATGCTATGGCTCTGTGTATTAAAAAGCTGCTCCATCTGAAAGCAGGTGATGGAGATTTATTACTAATCACAGAACCTGCTTTACACACATGATTCGTATGACTATCGCATGCAATATAATGCTTAAAAATAACAATAAAAATATGTATTTATTGGTGCCTTCAAACGATTCAGATGATCGCGATTAATACTTTCACCCCAGATACTAATTAGTTGTAATTTGCCCCTATGTTAGCTAGTTTATTAGTTTTTACTTATTTAAAACACAATAAAATGTAATATACTTCTTTATTCTTATATATATTTTGTTTAGTGAAATTGAAACACACAATGAATGTGGCTTAACTGCTTGAAAAAAGATATAAAGAAGTCTAAGATGCGCTGATGTCATGAGCTCAGGTTCATCTTCTGCTCTCTCAGTGTCTCGGACACCAGAGGGAGACATCTCACATCACAAACACTAATTCACCTCTTGCTTTTATAGAAATGTTCATTGATTCCGTGTTTGCTCAAATACGACGGAAGGTACATGTTTCATGTCATTTTATATCATTTCCATGTTTTTGTTGTTAAGAGCTATTAGATGTGTAACACCGTTGTCATTAGTTTAACATATTTAACAAATTTAGGCGAGATCACATTAAGAATTACTACTAATAATTCGTTTTTATTTGACAAGTTTATAAAGAAAATGTTAGGTTTAGATGTGCAAATGATTCCATTTTAATGAAGTAAGCACTATTTGCATACATTTATAGTACAGAAATCCAAACATGTCGGTTTCAAAATTCCTGTTTAATTTTTTTTCTGACATAGACTAGAGTCAAAAGGTTTTTACGGCTCTCATTTTGATCACTCCTGAATTCAGAAAATGCTTTGAATGGACAGAAAACACTATATTTTCACACTTTTGGGGGCGCTTGAAATGAAACGCTTAACTTTGTCTTTAAGATGTTTTCTTTCTAATAGTCTGAAAAAAAACTCTTCATATCGTACATACGTATCAGACATAACCTGTTAAAATGTTATTCAGTTCATTGCTGTAAGTAACGTCTTTGAATAATGTATCTGTTGCATCATTTTGCATGCATGTAACATCTATAGAGCTGAAACAATGACCTTATTTACTTCATGCAAGTTTATTTATTATTAATTATTTATTGAGCAGTGTCTTTCACACTCACATCCCTCGACTGTGTGAAAGTCACTCTCTCATCGGATGGTTTTCTCTCTGTCTGTGTTTGCAGTGCTGATGCCAAGCTCCTGGAGGAGGCAGTCGTCCCGCTGGCCAAGACTTTGAGTATGTGTGTTTTGTATAATTTACTGCCGTTTCGTTACAGCCGTCTGCACAAAGAGACGCAAAGCTGATCTCAAACCCGCTGTCTTGTGAAACGAAGGTCTGTAATTTCAGACTCTGCGCTCATGAAGCCACATGATTCAAAATGATTACCGATCCCTGCTTTTATACTGCGCTGTATGTAATTTATTGTTCCAGCCGGATAATAATTTGAATCCTCCTGTTGATCTGGTTAAGTAGCTCTTATCATGAACAGTCCTAAAGATGGGAAGCGATGTTTGGTGTGTTTGATCATCTGTCTGTGTCCCTTATAGTTCAGAACAACCCCAGGTCCGGGAACTTCGGGGCGTTGGTGAGAGTTTTTCTCAGCAGAACCAAAGAACTGAAGATTTCCACGGAATGCCAAGAGTAAGTCAGATACGTCTTCAATAATGTGTGCAGATAAGAGTTGTACGTATTTTCAAATCTTCGTAAAAGCTAAATAATATAAGCTGCAGTCCTCAACACTGATTCTCATTCACTAATTGCATACAAGTTTCTAATGAACCCTTTTCTCCATGTGTTTCTACAGTTATGAACATTGTACGTCTAGTACAAATATACTTGGAAAAAAAAATTGTAATGTACATTTATAGAACTATACATTGTTTTATTATCTTGGCATTAAATTACTGCAAACTAGTTAAAGCTGCTGACATCTTTCTCTCTTCTGACCCACTTGTTGTTCGAATTAACACTCATTTATTTCATAAGTAACATAATTTTTCTTGTTTTTATTATTAAGAATAATCGCACTATTAGCAATGCATATACAACGTGTGGCATCTTAATACATATCACTATAATGACTTTATGTACACATAATGGGTTTTGTGTATGAAAGTGGCTTTTGAGATTTGTTTGTGGTTCTCAGAAGGTCTGAGAAACGTATTCCTTATGAGCATCTTTTCCCACACAGGCTGTCCAAGACATTCACTAGTCACTGTACTGTTTTCTGATATGATTTTCCCATGGGAATGGCAGTGGTGCAGCCCATGGCGTCACCAGAGCTGATGTTTGTGCTCAAAGTGTTGCCGTAGCATAAATCCTGAGCAGGGAGTGACCCTCAGCCTGAGAGAATATTTATGATCTGCTCACATCACACTTCTGATTCAGACTCAGCTGAAGCACTCCAAAAAAAGATTAAAGGCCAAAAATAAGATTAATGTGTTTGTACTGCATACAAAACTTCTGATCATTTGGATTACAGTTTTAAAAAACGAATAAACCTAATGCAATACATATTTGTCAGTCATAAATGATGAAAGGGGTACGATTTCTGTCATAATACCAACTAAATTAGTTTTAATTACACAATAACCAGATTTATAGTAAAACAATAGACATTAAAAAGAGTTTCTTCTGCAAACGTATTGTATTAACTTTCAGTTTGACATAAATGTTTATGTAAAAATTATTTAATTATTTTTTATAATTCACTGAAGTATTGTTATTAAGACTATTTAAAATATTAAATATTATTATTTTTATTTTTATTATTCATTATTGGAGGCGTGAATATAGGTTTTGATGCTGATACGGCATAAAATAATAAATAAATAGTCATTTTAACTAAATAAATGTAGTTGTTTTCACCATTAACAAAAGTTTGCATATTCTAAGCAATTATAATGGAGTTTGAAAACATGATTCTTTTAATAAAATAAAATAAATGCAAATAGATAATAATAAACTACATAAAATCATTGAGTTATTTATTTTTATTTTTTGTGGAAAAAATGACTGACAGATGAGCATTAAATTATGTTTATAGTTTAAAATGAGTCACCAATTTGGATTTTTTTTTTAATTTGATACATAAACTCTAAATTTCTCATTTTTGAGTGCTCGTAGCTGCAGATATGAACGCTTTGTTGATCAGCATGCGATTGCTGCAGCAGCCTGACAGTCTGTATGGGTGTTGCTTTAGTAAAGGATGATTCAAAACCACTGACAGGGTGAAGCCATTTGTGTTTTGAGCACAAACCGCAGGGTGAAGTCCTGGTCTGTGTGTGTGCGCGTGTGTAAGATGTTCAGCCACAGTTCGCTAACTATCTGTTACTCTCTCTCCAGTCAGTTGTTCATCTGGCAGGCCCATAATGCTTTATTCCTGGTGCGCTGTTTGCTGAAGGTCTTCATCAGGGAGATGAACGAAGAAGAGCTGCACTTACAGTTCTCCTACCAGGAGAGGGCGCCGGGAACCTATGGTATAACACATACACAAATGAATTACTATCACTATATTTAATTATATTTGGACCTCACAAATATAGTTGAGCTGGTACACACACACACCGACGCATTTAGATTATGTAGAATTCTGTACTTGTTATGGTCACGCTTTACACAAGCTAACAATGAGTAAAAATGTTTTAGTCTTTTCATTAAGAGAGCTCACACATCAGTGCCATTTTAATGTTATTTATATTTTAGATTATATTTAGTTTAATATTGCTTTTAATTTAAATTGAATTTTTAGTTATTTTGTTGTTCTTTTGTCAGTATTTATTATAATATTATTAAATAATTCTTTTGGGCTTAATTAAGTTTAATTTTTAAGTTCAGTTTTTAATAATTTGTAGTACTTTCTGTTCATTTCTAATATTTTTTTCAGCGTTATTGTAATGAATTAAAATGTTTTTAATCATAAAATTAGTTAATAATCCTGACACAGATCTCCATTGTTCAACTTTAAGATCAAGTAAGTGTTTTAAAGGTCTTTTTCGGACATGCAGGCCTGATGTTGTTGCTTCTTCTTCAGTGTCTTCAGTCTGCTTATCAATAATAATACATCTTTGAGTTTGGTCCATCTGACTGTCTCTCAGTCCTGACAGCTCCTCAGTTGTTTGATGCGTCACAATCCTCAAAGCGTGCACATCTAAAGCACAAATGTCGTCTCTGACCAATCAGAAAGAGCATCGTACCTAAAGTAACTTCTCATAGACTATATTTACATTACTGACGTGTGTTTGCAGACTCCATCTGTGAGGATGTTCTGGAGGAGCTGGTGTGTAATTTGGTGCATCTCATCGTCGAAGTGCCGCTTCTGTGAGTACTGGAGAAGAACTGTTTGTGTTTGTTTTGTTCTGGATTTATCTGTCTTGCAAACACTAAGTGTTTGTGTGTTATTGTCGTGAGATGTGACTGGTCTCTCACGTACAGCCTGTGAAGGTCATCTCTGACTCAGACAATGAGGTGTCACTGTCATTTGCACACACAAATAGTTCCAAGAAGTTAAATCTAGTACGGTTAATTACGTCTTGGATCCCAGAAAGGAAAATGTCTTCACCCTCAGGCCATCCAAGATGTAAATAAGTTTGTTTCTTCATCAGATTTGGAGAAATGTATTGTATTGTATCATTCGCTCAGCAATGGATGCTCTGCAGTGAATGGGTGAATGGGAGAGTCCACACCACTCCACTCCATCAGTTAATGTCTGGAGAAGACACAAATCCATTACGAAGATCTTTAACCTAAGATCTAAAATGGATGTTTCTCCAGGGATGAGGTCTTGTTTAAATCAGGAGAGACGTCAGCACAGATCAAACACCATTTACAAGCCAAAACGGCTCGAGTGGATTTTGAAGTGAGAAACATCAGGGGATGGACATTTTGTATGGAGCAAAACATGCCATTTTTTTCCACACTCCCTTTCCGTTTTTTGAAAGTCGCAGCTGTTTCTCGGCTCTCCCTGAGCGCCCATGTGTCTCGTCAGACCTCTGTGTGACCCCCTGTCATTTACACACCTGAGTGGAGGACACCTTCATGCATGAAACCATGATTTATTGAGTGACGCCCCTTCACACACACACATAAACACAGTGGCGCAGGAGTTCTGCATTATTCAGCTCTCCTTCTGCGTAGTTCTAGTGTTTTTACGTATTTAAAGGACAGATTGATTTATCTATGAATGTCGATCTGTTTGTCATGTTCTAGAGTGACCTTGTGTTCCACCCAGTCTATAACCAAAAGCCTATTAAAGACAGATGACTTGCGCGATGCTGATGTGGGGGGGGGGAAACGTTGATGGCGGCGTGAATGTGTATGTCATCAATTAAATTGTCCCTGTTTACCTTATTAATACACGTTTGTGATCTCAAAGCACATTTTATGAGCACAGATTATTCCAGCAATTTAAAAACACACCGTTAATACTTTTTAAAACTAATCATTCAAATCGGTTGGTTCACTCGTTCCAAGTTGACAGGACATAAAGGTTAAAATCTGGCTTGTTTTTAAACCGTCAAGATCAATAAAAATGGCAGGTATTAATGTTTGCATATTAATATTTGAATATTTCAGTTTAGTTTATATTAATTTAATTGTTTCATTTTTTACATTTAAATATTTATATTATATTTACATGTGTGTTACATTTATAATTTATTTTAATATTTAATTTAATTATATTTACATAATATAATATTTGTATTAAAAATATTATAATAAAAATATTTTATATTAATTTATTTTAATATTTAATTTAATTGTATTTACATTATATTATATTTGTAAAAAATATATAATAAAAATATTTTATATTAATTTATTTTAATATTTAATTTAATTGTATTTACATTATATTATATTTTTATTAAATTTATTAATTTAAATAATTGTAAATGTTTTAGATTTCTGTATTGTATAACACATCATTAATTAATTCATATTTATTAATTATATTTATTTATCTTGTGGCAAAGGTCACCTAGGTGTGTCAGAGATTTGTATTTAGTGCACGCAAATATAATTATTTATTGAATATTTGTACGTTACAATACTGTTGTTTCCAAAATCAGTCATACTTTACAGTAAGGTGTCATTTGTTAACATTAATGTATTAACAAACAATGAACACTACATTTATTACATTCTTTATTAATCTATGTTAATCTTAGTTAATAAAAATACAGTTCATGTTAGCTCACAGTGCATTAATGTTAACAAACAAAACATGTTTTTTTTAAAATAATGCATTAGTAAATGCTGACTAACTAAGATTAATAAGGTATTGTTCATTCTTAGTTTGTTAACTAATGTTGACAAATGCACATTATTGTAAAGTGTTTGCCCAGATTCTTATAAAAGAAACTGTGTGCATTCAGATGATCTTGACAAATGAAGAGGCTGAGTTTGCAAATCAAAAAGCCATCAAGTAAACATGATCGCACGGCTTAAGCGGGTTTGAATTGAAGTGTGTTATTTGCGCTGGGATCACATGTGTGAGTGGATTGCATCACAGTTGTATTGTAACAGAGCTCAGTCTGCTGTTGTTTTCTGGTTTCCTTGCTACGTGCTGACTGAGAGAAGTCAGGCGCGGGTCACATTCAGAGCCCCGGCTCGCTGGTTCCTACGTGTTTCTGGAGCCGGAGACAGGTTTCTTATCATGCTGTTGTGAACGATATTGTGAAATGTAGCACACAGAAATAATAGAGCTGCAGAGTTACAGTACAGTAGAGCGTCTCTGATCAACCAGAAAACATTTACGTGTCGCTCCAACCCTGTATGACACTCTTTCTACTGTAAAACACAGATGATGATGATGTTTAGCTGCGTACAATGAAAGGATGTAAATTAATCATAAAGGAAGTCCATGTGATGTCAACTGAAGGGACCGGCAGAAATTTAAGGCTCACAATTTTGCAACTTTCCAATGCAAAAATAAACAAATTTCTGCAGAACTGGAAGACCTAAAATTCATATTCGTCATCCTTAGTGTGTTTATTACAGTTTTTGTGGTAAAGTCATCTCAGTTTAGCACATTAGACCTTGTTTAAGTCCCTTACTCAGAATTCAGCAGATTTTCTCAGTCAAGTCCAGCTCAAAATGATCAGAAAGCCTGGACTGTGTGCATTTCATTTTCAGGGTACATACAGTACTTACCTTGCTTTGCAATAAGTTGAACTTACTCAATTCAAAGCATTAAAATAATATCAGGAAAAAAGCATTAGTTATGATTTAATGTGTTGTTTGGCCCATTGTGGAGTTTGATTGTTTTATGTACGGAACAGAATCCAGCAAAAAACACTGCGTGTGTTTGAGTTAATGTGTGTGTGTGTGTGTCTAAAAAGTGAAAGGGAATCATGCCAAGTGACATCACAGAACTGGGAAGTGGAAGTGAAGTGAGAAATCATAAGGGACAATAGAAAGAAAGAGAGATTGTTCTATTGATGTTGTGTGTGTGTGTGTTTGGAGAATGAGAGGTGCAATGAGTTCACTTCAGGAGTTCGCTATGTTGTAAATGTGACAGATGCTATTATGATCTGACTAGGTCGTATTTTTCATTAAACTCTTAAACTCTCAAAAGTTGTGCCTTGAATTTTTAACCCTTTGCATGCACCAATAACCCCATATGTGGTAACATTTGAAAGCTTAGAATCTTTATTTTATGCAGAATCACTTTGATATTTATTTTACTGTAACAAAGTTATTTACACGTAAATTACACTACCCCCCTGCCCCCCATTACGTAAATTTAGCTCCAAAACGCCTTGTGTTGATATGGTTCATTGTAGGATAGACAACATATGTAATAATATTTATCATTTACAGCAGTTTTTTATGTAATTTCAAAGGGTTTTCTTTCAAATGACACCGATATATTGCATTTATTCCACTGTATATGTTGCTAAGGGGAAACTAGGAGACTTCTAGAAATTTCCTTTTCCTGTGCTTGCTGGCATCTGTTGGAAGCAAATAAAATTGTTTGCAGGGAGCTGAGGCCCTCAGAACCTGATTTATACATTTTCAAATTTCAGTTTACAACAAAAAAATAAAAAAACGCCTCTTTTTTTGTATTTATTATAAAATAGACAGTATATACAATCATTTTAATCAATTTCAACAGTGTTTTATGTCATTTCAAAAGGTTTCCTTTAAAATGATACCAATCTTTTGTATATACACCTCTGCATGTGGGTATGGGAAGCTTTTTAATGCAGGGGGAATTCCCCAAAATAGCAGTGCAAGAGGTTAATTACAGGATAACATTTTTAGTTTAGAGTAAAAAAGTTGAATAATGAGCATTGCATTTCGTAATCACATCTCCTTTAGTTGTATTGCAAGCAGAACCAGACTAAACTTGACGTTTACGTTCACAAGCCTCATTTAAAAATTCACCAAAAAGCACATTCTTTTTTAATGGAGGCAATGTCATGTAACATTTCACAACTCATTGGGTACAGTATTGTTTGAGAAACCAGTGCAAGAACAAAAACACATCTTCAAAATGTCTTATTTTGCATTCCACAGAGAAACAAAGGTCATAGAGTTTCAGAGAAACATGAGGGTGAATAAATGGTGTCAATTTTATGTTTTTTTAAATCACATTTTGCCATGGACTCAGAAAACAAGAATACAGCCAACTTGAGTTTAAATGCCATTTAACGACACGTCATGACCCAAAACAACAGTTGCTGTGAATGATGGTGCATTATGGCGTTGAAGTGTCAGCTCTATTATCTTGTGCTATCATGTAATTATCAGCACTCGGTACGTTTCTAGTCAGGGAGAACTGACCTTTTCAGTCAGCGCATGTATTTGGTGAAGCTCTCTGACACTATCAGATGAGGAAAGCTACAGGATGTTGTACACAGTTTGCTTGCTTTGAGAATAGAGATTTTCAGTTCAAAACTCTTCACTTGGAAAGTGTGGCTGTAGCATTCTCCACATTCTCACAGTCAGAGATTCACAGTATGGAGAACTGATATTAAAATACAATATGAACAGCTTATTAAATGTCTAAAATGTAAACGTCTAAAACTCTTTTATATATGTACAATTTTATTTTCATTTTAAAATAATGAAATTAGTAGATTTTATTGAATTCATAATGCATAGCCAAAAGTTTGTTGTTGTTTTTGTTGTCACTGTAATACAATGTTATAATTGTATAATTATTTATTTAACATTATAGTATTTATTTATATTTAGATCCTTTTATTTTCAGTTGAATATCTTTTTGAATATCTTTTATACATATGTACATGTATGTGTGTACACTGTATATTAATTATGTGTAAACATATGTGTGACATACAGTATATATTTTGCAAATATGTACATGTATTTACAAGTATATATTTAGATTAATAATTTATGTTATATATATATATATATATATACACACACACACACATATATATATATATATATATATATACATATATATATATATATGTTTAATATACAAACAAAGCATTTTTTTCTGAAATGTATACATGCATGTGTGTGTGTGTGTTAAATATAATAATTATAATAACATATATTATGCACACAAAAACTGCATCGTCTACAGAAATGTTTGCACTTCTGTGATTTAAATGTGATGTTGAATATCAGAGCCATGTTGGATATAGCGACAGATTATAGAATCACCACGAAACACGTTTGAGATTTGTCTGTGTTTTATCTGACTTGCTGTACAACATCTCACATGAAGAACTGTTGCTCTGAAGCTGCTATAGCCGTAAACCAAAGGCAACAAAACCGGGCGATGGTGGGCGCTGAGCAGCAGAACAGCATGAAGGCAAGCCTGGAACACATAGAACTTGTGAGTCTGCAGAGCTGGTTATTAATTTACAACTCAGGGTGACAGCAGAGAAGGACTGATGATGAAACAATTACAATAATCACAGCTCACATGGTCTACAGTAGGTGGCATTCACCACAACAGTTACAACAGCAATACAGCCGACGTTTAATGGTATATAGGAAGTAACAGAAACCTTTGATTATACTTCAGATTTTGCATACTTGAAACCCGGCCTGTACAGTAAATATTTGTATTTAAATATTTCCAAATATTTGGTCACACTTTAATAAAGTTCAGTTGTATCTAACTTCAGTGTAGTTAGAATGATCAAATATGGACGTATTATTCTTCAGTCTTCAGTTTATATTTCCACACAACAAAACAAACAAAGACACACATAGTTTCGTAAGCTCACAGTACATTAAACAAATAGAAAGACCATTTATCACTGGTGTTCCAATAAACACATCAATTCCCAGCTGCTTGCATTAATACTTCACATGTGCTTTTGCATTTTTAATAACTTTGGAGGCTATTCTGTGGAGTTGATTCACAAACCTGAGCAGTTTGATGGGTTGACACACTCACAGTAAGGATGGATGGTGTTTGTGTCTGGGACTATCAAACGAGCCCCCGTCCACGTCTCCATAAATCTGGAAACTCTCCGTAATAAATGCTTGTTGCACACAATCGTTTCAAAGGTGTCGGTCATTGATTGAAAGCCTGTCGCTCTGCCAGCGTTGTGGGGAAGCCATGCAAACGAAAAACACTCACACCTTTTGGCGTGACATCGACTCATTGAAGCGCCTGCTGTGCGTCTGGAGCTCTTGTCTTAGAAAATGTCACATGGTGTCATGAATAATGATTAGACAGAGCTTGCTCATAGGATAACACCATGTAGACTCATGAATAATTATGAAACACTGCATTACACTTACTGTAGTGCATGAAAACGTCACATCATGTCACGCAGAGACAGTCATTTTAATCCTGAAACGCTCAGGCCCTCAGACTAGGTTTAAGCCTAGTCTGTGAAACCGGGGGTCAATGTTTTAAAGGGGTCATACATGCACTTTTTCAAGCTGTTTGGCCTGAAATGTGTGTTGTGGGTGTGTGTACACAACCATCCTTCAATCATAAAGATCCACAAGTATTATTTAGTTTTATTAAATTAAAAGAAGAATAAGTTGCCCCTTCTGAAATCAAGCCATTCTCAAATGCTTGTCGGTGTGAGGCCACTCCCACAATATTTGATTGACAGCAGTGTGTCACACAAACTGAACTGGTGTCTTACCTCAGACCCGTCCTAAGTGAGTCGTCATCAGACCGAGACGCAGAGACAAGCAAGACTCCTAAGAGATTGAGGTGTTTTGTCATGGAATGTATTAATGAACATATCAGTAGTCATTTACCCCCGACATCTGAGAGACTGAAGACGCAGAGAATTAACGGTATGCTTGGTTCTGAAGGGAAACGGGCCCTTGATCAACCAAAATGTGTTTATGATCCAGCCTCTCCTACAGAAGCAGTGAGTATATTTTCACTATGAATACGACTAAAAAAGATCTTCCAAGAGCGCCTCAGAAAAGAGGGGCGGAGCTAAGATTTAAAGTGGAAGTACACAGAATAGAGAAATTTCTAAAGAGCTGTTTTTGACAGGGGAAAACAAGCATTTTTACACTATCCTTGAGAAATTTTAAAGCAATCTATATCACAAACCTTCCATTAAGATCCTAAAGAATCATATTAGCTTGTGGAAAATTGCTTTTGTATGACCCCTTTAAAGCAGTTTATGTGGACATCCATCATACAATCCCATCAAAAATTAACTATTTCAGACTGAAAACTCAAACTTAAACTTTCAAACTTTTTAAACTTAAACTGTTTTAACTTTTCCAACTTTCAGCTCTGGCTTTCTCAAACCAACTTAAAGTTTGTCTAGACAATCTTTTTTATCTTTTTTAGTTAATTGCATAACCCGAGCCAGCTGTATTCCCCATGTGCCTTTAGTTTTGTCCTCGTTAGTATGTGTATTTAAGCGTCTGTGTTTCAACCCTCAGTGTCAGTCCTTAAGTGTCAACCCTTGTGTGATCTGTTCTGCGTTTGAGATGATTATTAAAAGAATTATGGTTTGAAAGATCTCTGCCTTGTGTGATCCATTATCCTCGACCAGAGTGACAGCGTGCCAACTGTAGCTTTTGACCATTTATATAAGTACAATAAAATATCAATTTCTTTAACAATAATCTTACTGACCCCAAACTTTTGAATAGTATTTTCTATTATGCTAACAACATGTTCACATTTAAAAACTGAAATTGTGACTTTGTCATATCAGCGTCCCTTCTTTGGACTGTAGCCTATATATATATGTGTGTGTGTGTGTGTGTGTGTGTGTGTGTGTGTGTGTCAGTGTGTGTGTTTTAGCTATAAGAGGGCTAAAAAAAGTTTAAAGACTTCAAAGAGGTGAGATGTTGGTGCACCGAAGAGCCAAGGAGAACGGCAGATCATGGAAATGTGCTTCTAAGAGTCCGGTGAGAGCGGTGAAAAGATTTCAAAAGCTGACAGAAGTGACCACATTTACAGATACTTCAAAATGCATTAGTTCAAAATAAGCCCTCAAAGTAGGTATGAGCTCATTGCCACTTGTTTTTGAATAACAACATCTCTGGGGATAAACCTATTCAATAGTTATGAATATTCACTTAATGGGACTGATGGGAACTCTTAGTTCTGTAAATTGATTATTTTGAACACTTCATTTTAGTGAAGCGGTTAAAAAAACGATTCAGCAGTTTTTTTATTTATTTATTTCAGCACCTTACACATCATTATGTGGACTCTGCCATTCTACAATTACATCCTATAACTGGCTACTCAGATACTCAAAGTTGCAAAAATAGCTGTTTAATTTTGCATGGATGTTTGTAATTTTTATGAAGGTGTAAAGGCCCCCAAGGCACCTTCAGACCCCATTGGGTTAGGGTTGGTATAATTTTATATCTCCATTAACTCACTGGTCACAGCGATATGACCAGCTCACTCAAAAAAAAAAAAAAAAAAAAAAAAAGGAATTTTTTTATTTTTTTCACAAAAATAAGTGTTCATTTGAAACTGTTAAGTGTATATGTTTATTTGTGTATTTACGCTTTTGACATGCAAAAAGCATATAGCCTACTAATAACATGCTAAAATATGTCATCAAGCTATAGCACAATGCTAATGACATGCTAAAACATTAAGTCATAAAAACATAAAACATGAAAAAGCATGCTAACAACATACTAGAGATATGCTGAAACATGCTGACATATGTGCTAAACACACTACTATTGTGCCTTATTGGGACAATAAAGCCCTCCCTACACCTAACCTAACCCTACCCAATACTTTGTGATTATTTCCTTCATTTTTATTGAAAATAAATGCTTTTCTGATATGGTTTGGAATTTAAAAAAGGCAGATTCGAACCTGGGTTGATCACGTCAAAGTAAGACACATATTCTTACAGTCTGCATCACTGGAACCAATGTCAAATTACCATTTTTTGTAATGATGACTAGCCCGATCGCAGTTTGGTGGGTGGAGTTAGTGCAGGTAGTGTTTCACAAAATCTAGTCATAAGTCTTACTGGTTTATTCAGTTGAACCTATTAATTAAAAAGATTAGAATCAGTGGCGGTTCTGGAAAAATTTTACTAGGGGGGCCAAGAAGGGGCCAGTGTTTACCCAGAGGGGCACATTAAAAAATGACAACAAAGGTCCGCTGTCAGGCTTCGGTCGTTCTACGCTTACAGCACGGCGGGATTGATCTGTGTTCCCATAGCGTTTTAGCAGACGCAGTACGAGTGAAGTGTCGAAAGGGAACGTACAGGTTACTTCCGTAACCCAGGTTCCCTGAGACACGGGAACGAGTACTGCGTCCCTTGCCGTGCTGCAAGCGTTCGTCGCTTCAGTCGAAGTAACCTGAAGCCGGCAGGGCGGTCAGTGTTGCCAACTTTTTTCAATGAAAAGGAGCTAAAGCCAGCTTAAAAAAGCACTAGATGTCACCGGAGGACGTCATACGTCAAATTGCATATTTATTACGTCAGTGCGTCATATTTGCTTCTCTGTAGTCACATAATATAATTTAATGCACCCAAATTCTCAATATAACTGTTTTCACTTATGTATTTAATGGTTTCTGATGTCAGAAAAACGGAATGGATATGAAATAGTGACTGAAATGCACCCCATTATTAGGTTAAACAAACTAACTCTACCTTAAAAGATTTTAATCTGGATTAATATCCTGATTTATAACAAAGCCGTTTTCTTATTAAATCAAATACACATAAGATATAGACAATGGCTATGCTGTGATTTGGGCTATATTTACATGTAAAATAGAGTTA